>JANAVB010035418.1:15657016-15911831 GCA_029216955.1 Iris pallida
ATATTAATATATAATAATATATATATAGATATATATATATAATATAGATTATATATATATATATATATATAATATATATATATATATATGACCTCTAGCCTAGTGGTTAAGAGAGATGCATGCGGCCCAAGTGGTCGAAGTTCGAGCCCCAGTGAAGGCGAGTTCGCCACAATTACCCATTGCTCAATTACCCATTGCTTCAAAAAAATAAAATAAATAAATAAATAAATAATATATATATATATATATATATATATATATATATATATATATATATATATATATATATATATATATATATATAGTAAATGCACATGCTTTGACACGTATAATAACGTATAATAGGAATATTATCCAATTATATTTAAATATCTCTTTTAACTCATGTGATTAAGGTGCAAGATATTTTTCTTGTTTGGTTGAGTTCGATTCTCCATGTTGACAAATTTTTACTTCAAAAGGGTTTCTGCTTGCTCGGTAAATGTCTTGGTAGAAGATATAATTTCTCGGAATTGAGGTTTATTATTTTTTAAGTAGTTACATAATTGAATGAGAAATTTTTTTACCTGTCTAATTCCTAACGGATCAAGATATCCATTCGCTCCAGTATAAATGGTAGCTATCTGTTCTTCCACCGTAAGAGGGTCTGATTGGGATTGTTTGAGCAACTCACGTAATCGTTGACCCCTTGCCAATTGATTCTGAGTAGCTTATCGAGATCAGAAGCGAATTGAGCAAATGCTTCTAACTCTGCGAATTGAGCTAGTTCCAATTTTGATTTGCCTGCTACTTGTTTCATGACTTTAATTTGAGCTGCAGATTTAACAGATTTTTACATAATTTATTTTTTTAAAAAATAAAATGGACCGTGATATAATGACGGCTTAGACGGCTCACTTTTTTAGCTGTTTTCAAGTTTCATTATATAGTAGAACTAGTAAATGCACGTGCTTTGCACGTGTGATAACGTACAATAAAAAAAATTCATTTATAGTTAAATATCTTTTCTAGCTCATGTGGTTAAGGTAAGGTGAGAGATTTTCTTCTTTTTTTGTTGAGTTCAATTCTCCATTTTGAATATATATAGCAAATATAATTTTTTTCAACAATTTTTTTTACAAAATTTGATTTTTTTTTAAAAAAAAAATGGTTGATGATATACACGACTTAGACTGCTCAAACTTGAGCCGTTTGAAATCCCTTTATATATATATATATATATATATATATATATATATAGAGAGAGAGAGAGAGAGAGAGAGAGAGAGAATAAAAAACGTTTGAAAAGGAAAAGAAATTCCTTACTCATGCCACAAGCAAAGAGAAAGGATAAAACCACCCATATTTCAAACTATAATAAGTCGTATGTGAAGTATCTAATACAAAAACATGAAGCACTTGCAACTACAACAACAAACGTCTTATCCTATCATTTTCAGACTAAAATAATAATTTGTTCCTTAGTTCCAAAATGGTGTCAACGAACGAAAGAGTGGAGCTCACGAATCTACTGCAATTGGTCCAAATGACGTTCGACTCCTCAACTGATAATCAAGACATAATTTTTTAGTTATTAGAGGAAAATATATATACTAAAATATTAAACTTCCACGTCTGTATATTTTTCTATAAAGCGAACTCCCATGGTGATTTCTACAATTGAGTTTCTATTCTACTTGTTATTGTACTTTACACATTTTTTTTTTACTCTCCAATGGTTCTCTATTTCTATTCTAGGTATCACAAAATAAAAGGATCAATTTAATGGTGTGGGTACAATAATTGTCACATAGGATAGAAATTACCATTGGGAGAAGTTTTTTCTAGAATGAATTTCTTCCATAGAAATAGGAAATATAGAAATCCCCCATTGGAGATGGCCTAAACATCCACAAAATTTTTCTTCTCAATATATAAAATAATTTTCTTCTCAATATATGAAATATTTTTCGTTCTCAATATATAAAATGACCTCTGTAAATAGGTGTATTAATCATACATTAGTAACATAAGGAGATAATAACATAAGGAGAGAGAGAAGATAATTTGTTTATTTCCTACTGATGGATTGCATCTCCTTTTCGGTTAAGCGTTCAAAAAGGATGACAACTGTGTTAGTAATTTAGTCTCACATCCGGTAAGAGGTGGGATCATGAGGTACAAATAATTTAATATCGTATCTTATGTGCCAACTCTGTTTGGATCACACCGCGTTCCCAACATATACTAGTCACAAAACTGGGTCTATATGTGGAAAATAAATTAATTCCACGAAATTATTTTACTAGAAAAAATTTCATGAAAATTTTAATTTGGACGTTTGATTGTCGTTATATTCCATGAAAAATATTTACTTTTTGTGTGGAAAATGATATATTGCTATAGGTTGGACGAGAAAATATGAGAAATTATATATTTTTTAACATGGAAAATATAATCTATCAAATAATACAATGGGTGACAAATTTATGATGTAAATATTTTTTGTTTAAAAAATGTCCAATAAAAAATTCATTATTTTACATAATTTTTTTTTTTAAAAAATGTAAAAAATCGTAAAAAAAGAAAAAAGAAAAGAAAAGAAAATTCTATAGGCACTTCATTTTTCATTAGATGGCAACCCAATTTTTTTAATATTTATTTACAAGTTACATTCATTTTTTTGCTTGAGGATAGCTAAAATTTTGAGTATAAAAGCCAACAAGACTGTAGGCAAAATTTTATAGTCCTATAATATATATAAGATTGCAGAATTTTTATACAATTCTGAATTATATTTGAATGTAGAATTTTCTACAGTCCTGTTGAAATACAGATATAAATAACTGGGACTATAAAAACGGTAAAAAAATTATAAAATCTTGCTTATATACTGCGAGACTGTAGAAAAATCTACCGTCTATATATAATACATGACTGTATAATTTTATAGTCCTACGTATAATATAAGACTGAAAAAAAGTTTTACAATCTTATATATACTATAGGACTATACAATTTGTCTATAGTCCTGTTGGAGCGATTTGGAGAATTGCACAATCGAAGGTAGATTTGGGACTATCCTGGTTAAGAAGTACAAAAATTTGGACTGTCAAGTAATGGGTGCCTATAGAATTTTCCCAAAAGAAATTCCAATCCCCGTCGACAAAGAAAGGAAGAAGGATAAAACCAACCCATCTAAAACAAATTCCACCCCACCCCCTCCCAACAAACTCACATCAGGGAGTACATAACCACAAAAAACGAGTGACTCTAACACCCGCAGCAACAAATGCCTAATCCTCTTGTTCCCGTCCCGATGAAAAAGAAGAAGAATTAGGTCATAAAAAAAAAACAATGGCGTCAGCTAAAGAGAGAGTGGAGCTCGCGAAGCTCTGCGGCTCCCGCAACTGGTCCAAAGCTATCCGGCTCCTCGACTCCTTCCTCTCGAGCTCCACCTCCACCAAGGACCTCTGGTGTCGCTATTGATCACTTCTCGCTGTGTTTTCTTTTTATCGATCGGTTCTGTTGATTTTGAAGGAAAATTGGTTTTTTTTTTTGTTGGCAGCAATCGAGCGTTCTGCTACAGCCAGCTGGAGCTCCACAAGCACGTCATCAAGGACTGCGATCGGGCTCTCGAGCTCGATCGGGGCCTTCTTCAAGCTTATATTCTCAAAGGTTTGCTGATTTTGAGGGAATTTTAGTGGAATTCGTTTGAAAATTGTGGTAACCAAGTTATATGACTTGAGGATTTTTCTTGTTGTGCTCAATGTGGAATGATGGTTAGGTGCGCGGCATGGATCGTGTGAACGATTGGAGTAGTTGGGTTTTGGGGATTATATTGGCATTTTGAGAGAGAGTTGGCGAAACCTAGGTTGCATGGACACGATATGACATGGACAAGGTGACACAACACGGCATTGATTTTGTAGTCTGTTTGTGTCCGACACGATGTGGCACGGACACAATTCCGATTTTTGGAGTTTAAGTTCTTCCTAGGGTGTACGCTTGTTGTCACTTACCCTTTCCGTAAGCCACACATTGCAGGGCTTACAGTGCCTTACTTTGTTGTAGTCCTCTCTTCCTTGATTGTATCCGGCCATGCAAGCTTTTTGGTGGAATCCGGATGGATTGCCTCATTGTAGATTGTTTTTTTTTTTTTCCAACTTGGGAATATGAAGTTGGAGCCACAAAGCTAGGAAAAGGTCTGTTCTTTTGTCTTCGTGAAATAACATAAAGTGGTAGGTGATCAATAGGGGTAAGGGTGTAAGAAAACACAAGTAATCCGATCAGTGTCATATAATCGATGTAGTTTTTAATGAATAGGGATATACGATACTGTCCGTTGTGATTATGAATACAAATGTGTTTTGTACCTTTTCTATGAAAACATTCTGAAAACTGTCATAATATTATTCTAAACTTTTAAGCCTGCATGTTGGACTCAATTTCCTTTGTAATTTCTTAGTATTAGCTTGTAATGTCCAATCCAGATCCTATTAAATTCATATACGCTTTATTCAAATTTCGACATTGATTCAAGTCTGTTGCATGGGAATGAATATGACAAGACACTATGGACAAGACGAAACGGATACGGTAACGATTTGGTGTGTCCTGGTGTATTTTGGTTGTGATGTCCGATACATATATCTGACACATCACGCAGCATGACACCGATTTTCAGAGTTTCCATGCTTCTTAGTTAAGTATTTGGATACTATTCACACTGTATGTGTATGCTCTACATGAGAACAAATACAAACATGGTATTGGCTATATCGACTCTGTTTACACCAAATATCATATCTTCACTCTTCTTCTTCAAGTGCATGTCACTTTGACTATATTTTGTGAAGTTGCCACGTTGTCAAGGAAGTCACAGATCTCCTTAGTTAGGTCCATTCATCATGTTACTCAGGTAGGAACGTCACATTAGAAATGTGCAGAAGTTTCTTGTGCATAAAAAAGATAAGTTGCGGTTCTGGAGTACTTCAAATAACGGACAAGAGACACCCAGAAGGGATAGTTTTCACTATTTAGGATCTTTTGTTTATCACGATGGATATTGAGAATGATATCGTGCATATAATTAAAACATGATGCTTGAAAATGAAGGGGGGGGGGGGGGGGGGGGGGGTTACTTTTAGAGTACTTTGTGATCACATGATACCTTTGAAGTTGAAAGGAAACTTCTATATGACTACTACAAACCTGTGAGGTTTTATGGATCATAGTGTGAGCAATTAAGAAACATATCTAGAAAATTAGCGTAGTTGAAACGAGAATGTTGAGATAGATGAATGACAATGCAAAAATATAGGATAAGGAATGATTGTTTTCATGAGAAATTGGAGGTAGAGCCAATTGAGGAAAAGATGAGAAAAAATGGTCCTAGGTGGTTTGGACATGTGCAACGGAGAACAATAGATGCGCACCGGTAAGGAGGGGCAATAAGATAGTAGTTAAAGGAGCAACTAGGATAGGTAGTCCTAAATGGACATGGCGAAGTTTTAAAGAAGGATATGGTTTTTGTTAGTGTTATAAACTACGACATGGCCCTTAACAAAGAAGAATGGAGAAAATGATTCAAAGAAATGGGATTAAAGACTGTTGTAGTTGTTGCGGTTCCCTTCAAAAACTGGAATTAGGCTATGATTCTTTCTGTGGAAGAAGCAGAACTACACAATTGAGACTGGGTTAATTATATGAAACTTGGTTATATCATTTATGCAGAGCCAACCTTGTCAATTGAATTTAAGATTGCTTCTGAGGTTGCTTATGGATCATTTGTCTATGTGGAATGGTTAGAAGTTTACTTATATGGCATCAATGAATTTTTTCTTGTAGTTAGCATTAGTTTGTCTTCAGGTATTCTTTGCTTTAATAGATGAAAGCTTTTTTTTTCTTGTCCATATTCAGAGAACTACTTAACTTGTGCTGTACTGTTGTGAAACTCTTTTCACTATTTTACTTAGGTATTTGGTGTCATCTAACTATTAAATGGAAGCACATGGTCTAAGCATCTTGTTTTCCAACTTATGTTTAATGCAGTATCTTGTTATTAGGTACTGCTCTCTCAGCCTTGGACAGGAAGGAGGAGGCCTTGCTTGTATGGGAGCAAGGGCATGAAAACGCGGTTCATGACACAACAGATTTAAAAGAGTTGGTGGAATTGGATGAGCTGCTAGCTTCTGCAAAACAAAACAAAGTGGTTTTCTCTGAAGATCATGCCATAGACTCCTCTAATGGGAGCTCCTCTAATGGGAAGAAGTCTACTTCTGACACAAAAGCTATTTCCTGTGATGAGCACTTTGCAGATTCCTCCAGCTCTAGTACATTGACTACCGATCCAGAATCTGAAACTCAAAATAGAGCGGATGATACTTTTGAAATTTTTGTCCGACCTAGTGATACCACCAGTATATGCAATACATCTAATGGATCTGTCAAAAACAATCGAAAAGTCTTCGTGACCAAGTCAATCAGCTTGGATATCCGGTTATCACGAGGAATTGCACAGGTATAGAACCTTTGTCCAATTTTTTTTAATTGATTCATGGATTATTGTTATGAGGTAAAACTGCCATCATTTTCTACTTTAACAAAAGACTTTGCAAAGTTATATTTGTTAACTAAGATTATGCAACCGGAGGATTTCAGTGTTTAATTTATCATGGAAAGATACTAAAAGTTCATGGTGGTTTGATCGTTCCTCTTATGGCATTTTTTGTTGTTGAAATTTTTGATACTAGCCTAGATATAAGTTATAACATGTCCACTCTAAAAGATACTTGTTTCCTGATCGGACGATGTGACATTCTTTTATAACTTAAAATTCTCATTATGAGCTCTGTACAAAGAATTTGGAAATTGATCTTTCATTTTGTCTGTGTAAATACCTATACACAGACACACAGATAGAAGCCTATATTCTAATTCGGATTGATCCATACTGGTGTTGGGTTCGTTTAGAGAAAAGAAAATCAGATATGGTGGGATCAATATCCGCTCTGCTTCCCCTCGTTACGTGCTTAATTGCCACATAGTCGACATATAGTTACCAGAGTCAATTCAATTGTTTTAAGTCTAAACTGATCTTATTACATGGATTTAGTAGTATATTTTATACATTACATTTTCTCATAATAATTTCTGCAACCCAACCTCTGGTTAGAGCATCATTAGTAAGGCCCATCACACATTATAGGTTCTAGATTCAAAATGTAGGAGCTCATTTTGTAGAATAGTAAGTCTCATCCCTAGTTTCAATTTCTAGATTTTGGGTCCCATTCCATCCATGGGAGCTATATGTTGAGCCTTCCAATTTCTACATTCTAAATTGTAGGAACTCATTTCGTAGAATAGTAAGTCCCAATTGGATCCCAATTTTCTAGATTCTAGATTTTACATTATTTTTTTCCTACATTAATTTTTGACCACACAATTTTTGGGACCGGAGCTCACTTTATCATTTCCTACTATTCTCATAAAAATCCAGCCCATTCTACATTAATTTTTTTAAAAGAAAATTCGGGCTCCAAATTGTATTGGAGAGTCCCAACTACTAATGATGCTCTTAGTAATGTTTTGCAAATGTTAGTATGTATTTGAGACCATTTATCTATTATGTTTGGTCTATCCAACATGATATGTCATATGTGGGGTTAGTGGAAGTGTTAATGACCTGCTTCCTTCTGTCGCCACATACGTTTCAAACTACGAGAAGAACCTGCAGTGAGTGATTCTTGGATTTTATACGTACTCAATACACATTCTTTGTGTAAAAAGTTCTTTTTAAATAATTGCACAGGGTAGTGAAGAACTTAAATACACTAAATTTTGACAACCTGTGATACCAAATCATCATCTAAGCCATCTTATCAGATGTGTCAGCTGTGGGGCGTAGCTCCAACTAGCAGGCTCCATAAAGATGCTTACAAAATTGACCAGTTGTTGACCTGACATCAACCCTCCCAATTGGTGTCAAATTCTTCGCCAAGACAATTTTGGACAATTGAGAGGATTTACCATAAACCTAGAAAGCTAGATGGTATGCAGGGCAAGATACGTTAATGGTCATCCAGTGAGCTCAGGCACACATTTTAAATATTTACATTGGTTTAACTATTGCAGAGCTTAAACCATTGTAACACTGTACTCTAATTTGCTACTTAGGTAAACTTTTACCCCACTGTTGCTAGTTGTAAGATGTGTTGTGAGATTGTTTAAACTTCTCCAACAAGATACTTGTAAATTATATTCATGTTTTTGTTGCTTTCTCTTTCACACTGAACTTCATTCCAAAACTCTGTTCACAAACTTTTGCAGGTAAATGAAGGGAAATATGACAATGCTATATCCATCTTTGACCAGGTTGTTCTTGGCTTTGCTCAATTCACAAATGAAATATGTGCTATTAACTATCCACAAACTAACTAGAGATCATTTTGTGTTTTTAAACATAGATACTGAGAGAAAATCCTACATATCCTGAAGCTTTAATTGGAAGAGGAACAGCTCATGCATTCCAAAGAGAACTTGAGAGTGCTATTGCTGACTTCACTATGGTATAAAGCACCTATAACCTAAGTGTAACGTACACCTGTTATCCACGATTTACTAGAACCATTTTATTGTATAGGCTATAAAATCAAATCCTTCAGCTGGAGAGGCCTGGAAGCGGCGGGGCCAGGCTCGTGCTGCCTTGGGAGAATCTGTTGAGGTAATGTATTTTGTCTCCAAGCTTTCAGAGGGCTTTTTTGGGTTTAATTTCAGTTTTTTGGAGAAAGTACCTTTGCCATATAAATAGGAAGGCTTATATTATGAATCTTGTTTTCATGTCAGTCTTAAGAGTTTCGTGAATAGTGCCTGATCTTTACTGCACTGTGACCATACCATAATATGTTTAATACTGTGCGTTGAGTTATAAAATTCTTACATAAGTAAATAATATACTGCAGAGTAGCATAAAATCTATACATAAAATATCATATGATACATTTAAAAGAAAAGGTATCTTGAAGATAAAGGAGCTTTGGGTTTTAGTTATATCACAATGATAATTTGCTAGGCTTTAATGCACAAGAGACTGTCAAATGAAGATGCTTACGGGTTGTCTATTTCTAAAAGGTTTATCTTCAGCATAGAAATATGACAAAAGATTAGAGCTATGGTATGAAAACAAAGATTATAGACTGTTTACTGGAGCTACTTGGACTAGTTGCAGAATAAAACAAAATTCAGTACCGAAAATTTGAAAAGCTATGATATTTGCTATTTTATAGAGATGTCCCTTAATCGATCCAAAATGGAAGCAGTTTAGTTTAGTACAGACGTGACATAGGCCTCACAGGCCAAATACCTATATGATATAGCCATTGTTTCTTCTGCTGTTATACTTCAACGTAACAAATACATGTATATTTCAGATATTTGGGCGCTATAAACTCTTTTTTTTTTTTTTAATTTCAAATTAAAATTGTTTGGGCTGGTGTGCTTAAAATTGTCGCTCAAGCTTTGAGTTACATTTGCAGAATGCAGCACCAAAATTTATTAGCTAAAGCTCTTCTGTATTGGTCAATTAAAGCTCTTTGGAGACTACACTGCTGCTTTTAAGTAACTGAAGTTTGGAAGCTTAGTGTCACTTCAGTTATAGTACTAGAAATATTTTGGGGGATGCCCTTTGTAACATGCTTTTGGTAATGAAACCATCAACTTATTGGTTTTTCCTCTTGCCTCACACATGAACTGCAATGTTACAATATTCCAGGGACATGCATGTGAACAATTACAATATGGGAAAACTATACTTTTGGTTACTGAATGTTTGCCTGACCAAAGTTTTAGTCACTCATTGATATTTTCCAAAAATTTAGTCACTGAATGTTAGCCGTCCAAAAAAAAATGGTCACTCTCTTAAATTGTTTGTTTTATTAACAATTTTTGTTGACATGGCATGTTATGTGTCATGTCAGTCGTTAAGTATGACGTGGCACATTCACGTGGGCTATTTTTGGGTTTTATTTTTCAAAAAATTCTTTTGAGTATTAAGTTTTTTTGTAATTAAAAAAATGAAATACCATGTCATAAACATTGAAACATGGCACATAACTTAATACCCAAACGAATTTTTTTGCAAAATAAAATCCAAAAATAACCCACGTGGATGTGCCACGTCATACTTAACGACTGACATGACACATAACATGCCATGTCAACAAAAATCGTTAATAAAACAAACAACAATTTAACAGATTGACCATTTTTTTGGAAGATCAAACATTTAGTGACTAAATTTTTGAAAAATATCAATGAGTGACTAAAACTTTGATCATGCAAACATTCAGTAACCAAAAATATAGTTTTCCCATTACAATATGGATACGATAGTAGTTTACACTAGTTAAAGTCGATACCCATTTTTCTCAGAATATGGGTATTTTAGTCTTTATTTTAGGCTAATTTTCACTTAAATAACTTGAACCATCACGTTTTTTTTTCCACCTTTATGCTCTGAACTATTTTTATGTAACTAATCCCTTGAACTATTTAATTTTTTCAAGTTAAACCTACGTTTGTAAACTTCAGATGTGTGCTAGTTTAGGACTTGGCGCTAAAAAGTTTGAAAAAGAAGAAAATTTTAAATAAACCCTAACCCTCCTCCCTGCCCGCAACCGGTAGCTGCCGCCACGTCTACACCGGAGCAATGCCACAGGCCCACAGGCCAGAGGGGGATTAAGGTTTTGACTTTTGAGAAGATTATTATTATTTTTTCTTTAACAACGTTTCTTTTTGTCTTTGATATTTTCTGTCACCGTCAACTTGAAAAAGAGCTCCAATTTAGGTATTTAAGTGAAAAAAGAGAGTAAAATTGACAGTATAAATAAACTTGATAAAAGATTTAGTTTAGAGTATCAAATTAAAAAAACGTGATAGCTCAGGTTATTTAAGTGAAACATAGCCTTAGTATTATCCTGCCGACTTCTATTTGGAAGCATGAGTTAATAGTATTGACATGCAATAAATTTTTGTTTATAGATACATGCATGGTATTAGTAAAAGGTTATGGCCAAAAGTATGATGCATAGATGTTAAATTTTCTGCAAAATTTAGGTTTCTTAATCCATACATCTTATTTTCAGGCCATTCAAGACCTGACGAAAGCTTTGGAATTTGAGGCCAATTCCTTAGATATTTTACATGAAAGGGGTTAGTTCATCACTTTGTTTCTATCCTGTCTGAATTTAAATGTTTTATAAAGATGCAGAACCACTCTTTTTTTATTTATTTATTGTAATGACATACAGTTTGTTGTGGCTTAGGATTATAATGGTGTCAATAGACCCTAGTAACCTGACAATCTGATCTTGTTCAAACCAAATTCCATATCTAGATGTGATATATTAAAGATGCATATTCCAAATATAGATCCAATTTGTATGGGGTTTAACTTTTTAAGTACAGGCATTTGAGAATCCAGCTGTTTCGATGCAAAGTTTGATTGTGTTTGTCAACAAAATGTACTTGGATCTATATTAGCGGGAAGCTAGTCGAAATTTTGAGGAACTTTGAGTTGTCAGTAAATTGTTATTTGTACCATACAATGTTCCAAATTGTGGCTGCTATGGCTAGTGTAGCTGCTGATATATCTGGGTTAGTGCATAAATGGTGTGCAAAAAGCTGGGAGAAGCATTTTGCACAACCAACTGAATCCTCCCTGTGGTGTGTGTGAATTTCACAAGTTAGTTTTTGACTTAACTAACATTTGATCTCAAACCCACTAGTAAAGTTTAATTGTGAAGTGAACAAAGAAAGTGCGAAGGAGTACTACCTTTTCAGTTTCTGGATTGTTCTGTAGAGTCTATATACCATAACAAAGAGAAATATTTTCCTAGCACCGACTTTGCCTTAACTAGTAGTACTGACTTCTTGAGATATATGTTTCGTTAGTTAATTTTGATGGAGTTATGTTACAGGAATTGTGAATTTCAAGTTCAAGGATTATGACGCTGCCGTGGATGACCTTTCTGCTTGTGTTCTGCGGGACAAGAAAAACAAATCTGCTTACACATACTTAGTAAGTAGAATTTAAGGTTTTTGATTACTAGCATGTTCTAGACTAAGCCCACATATTAATACGTTTAAGATAAAAGTTTAAAAATGTTAGAATAAAATAAAATTTAAGAAATGAAAGGTTGAAGTTCAAACATAATCCTTTAGTTATTTATGTAATCTTGTGGTGGTTTCATTGAATAATTGTGTGAGACCTATGAAGTTATCATATGATTGTTGCATAATTTGATAGGTTACTTTATATATATATGTTTGATTTTTTTTTTTCCTTCAAACCATGAAATGAAAGTAGTGGCAAATCAAGTATAAATTTGGCCAAATTTGAAAAATGCAAGAAAACTATGTCCTCTTCCAACCTTTTTTGGTAACTTATGTTCATTTGGGTCAATCATGAAAATCGTTGGGAAGTAACAGCCAGTTCCAGAAAAACTTTTACACAATTTCTATACATGTATATAAAAGTTATACATTAGACTTAATAATTTCTATATTTATGCGTGTTTTTGATAGTAAGTAGGTTCCAAAAAGTTCTAGAAGGATCCATTGCAATGGGATATTACTCTCTCATCTCTCTATTATGTTTGGCACGATGACGACCATGCCAAATAACTTCAACCTATGTTGCATGAATACGGACACAAATACACATAAGGACACAATATTGATATGATATACAAACATTTTCAAAAAGATACAATATGTAGCTATGTTTCACGAATATGGAAACGAATACAGTTATAGACACGATGTGTATATGAACACCAATTTTCTGTATCCGTGCAACATAGCTTTCAACCATGTTTTAGGTCCCTTTGGAGTTCAAACATGGACTGTTCGCATCGGACATAATTGTCAAGAAAATATTGTGTTGAGTACGTGTTAGATATGGGTACGGACATGAATATGGTCCTCTAGAGGAGTATCTATGCAACCTAGCACCATGGTAATACCCTAATCAAACATCCTGATTCATTTAATCCTGTACCAAGGTGGTCCAGATGCACTAATTTAGAATCGGGAGATGCTTGCATTTATGGTGACAAATAGATATTTTAGGTGATCCAAGAAAATAATTTCTCTATAACGGAGCAAGCTCATAAATAATCTAAACCAAACATATAGTTTTCTTGTATGATTTCTTAAAATCGTAATCTGTCTCCAGTTTCTTAATCTTCTTTATGCCTTTGATTGTCTCATCTACTCTATGTAATCTCCTATTTGAACGACAAGGCAGCCTAATCATTTCCCCCTTTTATAGATTGGTATCAGATAAATCGCCAAGTCTTGCGTGGCTTCTGTTGTTGGAAACGCGGTGTGACCCGAACCATAGTTGGCCCATGAGGTGATATTGAATTGGGCCCATATGACTTAAAAGAGAATTCTCACGTAAGACCTGAACCAATCCCAATTATCTACACCACATGATCCCACCTCCTAACCGATGTGAGACTAAATTACCAACTCCATTGTCACCCCCATTTGAGTGCTCAACCGGAAACGAGATACAATCCAACAATCTCCACCTTAGCTCGTTTTCGATGATTGAGCAAGCCAAGCACCCTTGCTCGGGAGCACACTCCGGCTACCTTTGCTCGTTCCTGCCAGCCGAGCACCTAGGAGATCCAACATATTATCATCTCTATCCGTTTGACCACAGAACTAAACCTGACACGTTCATCCCACCAGCCGAGCACCTAGGAGATCCAACATATTATCATCTCGATCCGTTCGACCACATAACCAAACCTGACACCTTCATCCACATCACAATTGTGTGTCAACCACAACGTCTTGTTCCACCTCGGTCTCGTCAAACCCACCTTTGAAGCCAATTCGTGTAGTTGATGCTCCTATTCCACCTTGAGAAGAGCCGGACCTTGAGAAGAGCCGGTATAATCCGATTATACACATGAACGTTCAACACCATCTGTTTCGAACCAATTAGAGCCGCTCAAACCAGTCCCATAACCTCGCTCTGATACCATTTGTTGAGAACACTGTGTGACCCGAACCAGAGTTGGTACATGAGGTGCGATATTGAATTGGGCCCATATGCCTTAAAAGAGAATTCTTATGTAAGGTCTGAACCAATCCCAATTATCTACACCACATGATCCCACCTCCTAACCGATGTGGGACTAAATTACCAACTCCATTGTCACCCCCATTTGAGCGCTCAACCGGAAACGAGATACAATCCAACATCTGTCAGTTTGTAATTTGTCATATTCAATCCCCTTTATTAATCCCTATCCTCATCTAACCATTATATCACAACTTCTACCAATTTTCCTTGCCAATTCTAACAGAAGTGTAGTATTTGACTCATTCATTATTGGTCTATACTCTATAGTAACTCTATGCTTATGTTTTCACTTTTCACAAATGTGGCTCATTGTAAGTGTCCTGTCCAGTTATCAGATCCCTATGCATATCGTCTGCTATTAGTATACTTACCAAAAGTATTTATATGGTTTAGGGCCTGGCTTTAGCAGCAATTGGTGAGTACAAAAGAGCTGAAGAGGCACATCTGAAATCAATACAACTTGATCAAAATTTCCTCGAGGGCTGGGGCCATCTTGCACAGGTAGTTCCTTTACAAGCAATTTAGTTTTATTTCAGTGTACTAGTCTCCTTTTTCTTTTATATAAAGTCTTGTTTACAAATTCACATGTGATGTTTTATTTCTCCTTTCATCATTTTGTTTTTGTCAAAGCCGTTCATAGTGCACGGGATCTTCTCTAAGTATTTCAATAGTCCTAGACTCCTAGCGGCATTGTAATTTGTTGTCGTGATTTTATGTACTACAAATTTAATCTTTCGGGCAAATGCTTAATGACATCTGTAGAAGTAATATGAACCATATTTAGTGTTTGGTTAGATTATCGGATTGAGTTGAATTCAAAAATTATCTAGCTTGATGCTCACTACTGTCTTGTGCTTACTGTTTTATGTACCAAGCTAGATAAGGAGGAGGGTTGTGTTGATTAGCCAAAAGCCACTCTAGAGATTTGTCATATCTTGAAATGAATCCATTAAGAACATATGAAGAGTCTACCCTAGGAGCTGTCATTCTTTATGAAAATCAGTTTGAAATTGAGTACCTCTGTCTCAAGGTTCAACTTGCCAATATCACTTCCCGTATTTGTACTATTCATATGTATTTTTCAACTTGCTAATAGTTCTTTCAATCCATGTGATCTATGTTATATCAAAAAGTGAGATTTGCAATTTCTTATGTTGTAGAGAAGAAAACTTTATAACATTCTCAGCCGATCAAATTACTTTTGATATTTGTATACCAGCTATCTTTCGCTCTACTAATATCCATTCGATCTAATATCCCCTTCACTTATATCAAATTCCTAAAGGATATTAATATCCAATGACTTTATGTTTAGCCTGTTGAAGCTGGTCTATTCTTTTTCCAAATTGAGTACCTGTTGATTAGCTAAAAGCGACTGTAGAGATTTGTCATATCTTTAAATGAATCCATTAAGAACATATGAAGAGTCTACCCTAGGAGCTGTCATTCTTTATGAAAATTAGTTTGAAATTGAGTACCTCTATCTCAAGGTTCAACTTGCCAATATCACTTCCCGTATTTGTACTATTCATATGTATTTTTTCAACTTGCTAATAGTTCTTTCAATCCATGTGATCTATGTTATATCAAAAAGTGAGATTTGCAATTTCTTATGTTGTAGAGAAGAAAACTTTATAACATTCTCAGCCGATCAAATTACTTTTGATATTTGTATACCAGCTATCTTTCGCTCTACTAATATCCATTCGATCTAATATCCCCTTCACTTATATCAAATTCCTAAAGGATATTAATATCCAATGACTTTATGTTTAGCCTGTTGAAGCTGGTCTATTCTTTTTCCAAATATTAAAATATGCTTAAGACATTTTGAATTTCTATCATATATTTCAGTAACAATAATCACCCTCACTACATAGCAACAAAATCTTAATCCAGCTTTTGTAGTTTCAGATATATGAGTTTTTTTTTCTTCCACCTAGCTCTAGTACTTGCCACAATGTTAATAAAATGCCCAACCCTTATTCTTCTCTCTTTACACTTAGTCGATTTCACAAATTTGAGGCCCGAAATATATCTTTTCTAATTTCAAATGTAAAGACTCATTATTCCAACTTTTACCCTGTTGAGTACAAAAAAGTGTTTTGACTCTAGGCCTAACTAGCACATGATATTTAAGTTGTGATCAGTTCTGACACAACCTATTATTCTTGGTAAACTGTAACACTGTACTGATGTCCATATCCAATATGGTTTAAGATTAAACGACTATAACCATTGAAATAATCAAATAGTTCCACTGATAGGATACCTTTTTCCCCCAAATAAAACTTAATTGATATAAATATACTTCTATTGCCAACTATTCAATCTCATCCTGCACTGCACTCATCAAACTCATCGCGTAAGCATACCTGAATGCTTTGATGATGTAGCTAAATCATCATCATCATCATCCAAGCCTTCTCCCATCAGAATGGGTTAAATGGGTTCGACTGTGGAGCATAACAAAGCTCCATGAAAGACTTGACAAAGTTTTTATGACCGACTGTCAACCTCACGTCAATTGTCTATCTTGGTGCCAAACGTCGAGTACCCACCAATTTACTCCGGGTTCGGCCAGCAGATTGCCAGCCAGCAGTGGAACAAAGACAAATAAATATAGAAGTATCCTAGGCTATGATTTAGAAAATACATGCTCTTGATTAACAATTGATCCATTTAAGGTGGGTGCCTGGTTTATCTATGTAGGATTATGATCCACATATCCACTTTTGAGGGTAAGATCATATATTTTTCGGTTGTTTGTTCATCAATATACGTAGCTCATATTATATGTTTTACTTCTCAATTTTGTTATCTCATACATTTTTAGGAAATCTCATTGTTACCAGGTCCTGTTTATTGTGGTATGGTTATTAGGCTTGTTTTACTATCCATAGGGTTTTAGATCAGATGGATGATCCCTTTTCATGATGTTCTTGTTAATGAAGCTAAAACATTTGCGAGAACTATTACTAGTACTTCTTGGACAACCTTTCTTAAGTTTCTTTGCTATAGATATTGTTCTATCATAATTTCTGTAATCTTCTAAAACATTTGAACATATAAAACCATTATGCCATTTGTTCTTTCTTATTGGCTAATCACATTTTTTCAGTTTTATCTGGATTTGGCAAGTTCAGAGAAGGCCTTAAATTGCCTTCAACAAGTCTTACAAGTTGATGGAAGGTAACATTTTTGCACATTATTTTTTTTTATGATTTTTGTTTGGAGAATTTATTTGTATTTCAAAAGCTGTATGATTATCTTATTTACTTGCCTGGTATGTAGGTTTGCTAAAGCATATCACTTGCGTGGGTTACTTCATCACGGGATGGGCCAACACAGGTCAGAAAGTTACACCTTTCCAATTGCTTATAGCAATTCTGAAAATTTGTGATTTGGAGGGCCTTTTAAATAAAGAATCACTCATTTGTGAACTTTTAGACTTTTAGTGCTATTTTGTATTTCCTGAATCTTGTAATATATCTCTTATGTTTCATCTTCTTAAAAGCAATTTGTAGTATAAATATACATTAACTGTTCTGAAGAGGAATTACTTGACTGGAATATTTCAGGACTGCCATCAAAGATTTATCCTTGGGCTTGAGTATCGAAAGCTCTAACATTGACTGCTTGTATTTACGTGGCTCGTGCTACCACGCCGTTGGTGAATATGGAGAAGCGGTATTTTGCTGATCTTTCTCAGTATTTAGTACCTGTCGTTCTTCATTTGTTGCAGATTTCGCCTGCTCAAATTGTTATTGATGCCTAAACATAGGCCAATTCCATAACATATTTAAGGGACATTACTATTAAACGTTTGTTGCTATTTAAATCTCATTTGAAGGTTATTGTCATTATTCCTGTGCTGCTTAGTTTCGAAGCATATTCTAGAAATGTTCAGGCATGTATGTTTGAACCATTAAAAGTGATATTTGCAAACAATTTGAGTTAGCATGTGCTTTGAACCGTATATATTCTGTCTAAATATTTCCATTAAACGACAACTTTGGTTGGTGAAAATCTTTGTGTGAGTGTATTAGGTATCCTTAGCTTTGCATATTGAATGATTAATATACTAGAGATGCTTGAAAGTGGTATATCTATCTAACGATGAAGCTAATCTATGTGCCTTTTGACTCTGAAGTCTTGGTTGCATGGTTCTTTTTGACTTGGTAAGTTAACAACATTATTTTATTCCAGGTAAAAGATTACGATGCTGTTTTGGATTTAGAGCTTGATTCTGTGGATAAGTTTGTGCTCCAGTGTTTAGCTTTCTACCAGGTATTGAGCTGAGCTTGGTTTGATTTCAAGCACATTTTCAAGTAACTGCAATATATCTCTAAGACAGCATCTCTTATCATGGAAATGTATATTGGCTATTTTGTTAGTTATTACCCGTCTTGAATTAATTTCCCATTTTTTGTAAAATTTGGCCTAACTATTTGTATATGTGGCTTTGTATCCATTATCTTATTATTTATTTTGCTGGATTCTAACATTGATTTTTTTTTTTGTGACCTAAGCCTTGAATGGGTGACTAGTAGTATGCGTGCTTTCTTTTGATAATAATCTAATATCAAAATTGTTCGAAATTTTGTAGCCCTAGAATAATTTCCATTCGTTCAAGGGGATAAGAATATGACACCTGTTTTTTGTGTATATAATGTCTTGGAGATGATGCTTCAGCCTATTGTAATTGCATTCTTGCATAAAACGTGAAACCGGTTTGAATTAAATAAGTACAGCAAAATCAGATTTCTTAATAAGTATAATTTATAAGATACTTATTTGAATTAATAAGTATAGCAAAATGTTCCCTCAGATATTCATATTGGTTGCACTCATATTGTGTTTATACTTGATTTGTATGCAAGCTTGAATTTACTAAAAAAATTAGTAAACAGTTGCATATTATTATTGTGCTACAAAGGAAAGCCCAAGGGTGAGGGGATATGCCCTTCCAAGTAACCTGCAAATGAACAGTGTGGACCACCTGTAATTTGGATCAATATACACATGCATACTAGCTACAAGATGAACCACATAAGCCTCTCTGTTATGGACCTTGCCACACAGACATATACACACAATAGAGTGCTACCATTTATCACTTTCCTGTAACTGTATTTTGGAATTTTGATGAATTATTAAGATATTGTTTCTTCCGTTCCATTACTTTCTGCAATGCAATGGAGGCATTAAATATTAAATCTATGTTTATGTTGTGTTATTGACCCTGCATGAACATGTGTACATGCACAAACACCCAAAAGTAAAACAAGTGAGCAAGTTTTGCTCAATAACCAGTTTAATCCCTACTTGTTTGTATGTGTCGATAGTGAATAGTTTTGCAACTTCCCTGCACTGGTGCGCATCCATGTCTTTTCCCCACCTCTTCACAAAGTAGCCAATTTAAAGGTTATTTGCAGCAGACAGAAGCCAACTGAAAAAAGAATCTTAATCATATCTGCGTTGGATGTCAAAGAATGAATTTCCTTCAACAAAATGATCCTCTAAATAGTATTTTACTTTCAAACATGCCCAAGAAAAGAATTTCCTTAAATTTTAGAGATTCTTCATGATAGAATGAATACTCACTAAAGCATACATACATCTGGAGTATCAAAAGGACCTTCAACATGTTTAAAGAAATCATTAGGCGGTTTAGATGTAACAATAAACATTTAAACACCTCCATATGTCATCATATTTGTTTCTTTGTTACTAGGAGTGATAAGCTAGTAGTTACTTAAAACTTAAAAGGAGCTTCTATGAGCAGGAGTATTGCTTGAGGCTGTGAAAAAAAAGACTTTTGCTATTGTGTGAGAGAGAGGAGATGGCCCTTCGAAGAGCCGAGTGGTACATAAGGATTCATTTATCTGACCCCAAAAATTTGGGATAGAAGATCTGTTTTTTGAGACTTTAAGGGCCAGTTAAGCTCTGTTGTTGTTGTTGTTGCTGTTGCATCTCCCTCTCACACACGTATACCAATACACAAGACATATTCCCCACTTAAAAGAGACACCTCGTTATAATCTCCACAAGCTCAAAAGTTATTGAGCTGCTAATATTTATAATCAGTTGCTAATATTTATAATCAGTCCTCGTAGTTTGTGCTTGCACCCTGTTTATTTAAATTTGTAGAAAAATTTGTCCACATGTTTCATATTGATAAAATGGTCTTCTTATCAATAGGGACGAGGCTCTTAGTCTATGTTGTTTGTGTGTGGCATCTAAATTATATGCAGGGAGAGGTAAGATGTATATCAGAACTACACTTCTGTTGTTGGCATCATGGGTTTCATGACTGAATTGATCTCATTAAGCTACTGCCTACTGGTGATATTGTTATCACCTGGATCCTAACCTAATTTGAGGCTTGACAACTGTCTGAGTACTTGATTGGAACTCCGGAAATTGGACTTTTACCTGATTGTTTTCCATTGAAAATGTAGAGATTATTCTTTACTGATTAAATGTCAGTATTTTGCTTGTTGAAGTCTTAACCTCCATCCATCACATACAATGCCCATAGTCACAGACTACCTACCCCTAACAAGCCAGACCCAGACAATGCATACTTTTCTATTGGTTAAACATTCTGCATCCTTTCAGATTGTTGCTTGATAGTTGAACAATTCATTTTCTTTTAGATAAATATTGAATACCGTTATTGTTATCTATGTTTTCTGACGACGTTTCCTTCTTTCCTATTATGCCCCTTTATTATATATTTCGTACTACAGTTTCTGTATTTCTTTGGACTCATTTCCTCTTTGATGGTATCTGATGCAGAAGGAAATTGCTTTATACTCTGCCTCAAAGGTCAACGGTGAATTTTGCTGGTTTGATATTGATCGTGATGTTGATCCTCTCTTTAAGGTATTTTCTCTCTTTTTAGTATATAAGTAGGCCATGTAGCTCAATACACGTAAATTATTTCTGGCTAGTCCACAAAGGTTTTGCCTTGAAAGCAAAACTTTACCAAATTATTCATTAGTAGTCTGATTATTAATAGGTTTACTAGAATTATTTGTCTAATTAGAACACAGAAACGTTTCTATAGAAGTTACTAACCATACCCAGCCAAAGTGTTAACAATTGACTTAGAATGCTAACAGTGGTAAGTTTAATATAAAATTGATTCCTATCTATCCACATTATTCAAAATGTGTACAAGAGCACATTTTATTGTTGGTCGAACGTCCATTTTGGACAGAGAGCTGGATTCACATTGCGCTATAATTCTTTTTTACATCCGCTTAAAATGTGTGCCAGAGGAAACCTGGGTTGCTCAACTACCAAGTTAAAGTCCCTGCCACTGCACCAAAACTCTAGAGTTGTAGTGAGAGTTGAGGGTTATATATTTATGTTACTCTAACATGCCTCGTAGGTTCAAACCCATTTTTGACAGAAGTGGATTCATGCAACAGTAAATTTTTTTTGTAAAATTTTCTTAAAACACGTGTCAAGGATTCAAACTTGGGTTGCTCTGCTATCATGTTAAAGTCCCTCCTACTGCATCAAAACTCGTAAGAGTTGTGATGAGAGTTGAGGCATAGTTCGCAGTATCGGCCGATACTGATCCGATACGGCCGATACCGATACGGTTTGACATGTCCCGATCCGATACAGACCGATACCTGATACTGACCGAGATCCCATTGGGGGTCTCTTTTTCGGTCAATTCGGTAAAAAAATGAACGAAAAAGACAAATCAGTAAGAGTGTAAAAGCATAGAAATGTTATAAAAGCATGTAAAAGAAGAAAATTTATCTATCGTATGTAAATCAATCGGTAAGGGTGACTACTATTTCATTCAATTTCAAAACTACTAAGAAATAAAATTGAAAATATTAAAATTATGCCTAAATATATAAAATATATTTTCTAAAATGTTAATAATTTATTAATAATTATTTGATTTCTGATACAAAAAAAATCCATACTCCGATCCGAAACCTCCGATACTGCCGATACCGCCGATCCCAATACTCATAGGAATGATCCGATACTTCGAGCCTTGAGTTGAGGGTTAAATGTTTATATTATTCCAATGTTTATTTTCTCCATAATTCACCTTATGCCCTGATTTTTAGCTTTTTCACCTTCATCTATCCTTTGTAGTATACTGTTAGTCTGCCATATGAGCATTTTTATTGATGATGTCTTTTATGATTCTTTTTACTAGAGAATAACTGTATCATGTAATAAAAGGTCATGTATTCCCAAAACATAGCCACTTGTATTTCCTTGACATTCTTTCTTTCTTTTCTTTTCTTTTTTTGTTCAACTTTTTTATGCCCATATATGTTTAGAAATGATTCAGAAATAGTAGGAAAGGATGGAATACCAATCATGTAACTGTTTGTCTCATTAAGGGAATGGGGCTGGACTTTGACTGATTTGTTTTAACTTTTAACAGATGGTCATTCGCGTTGGTCTTGTTGTTGGACCGACTATGAAGCATAAAGGGAATGTTATGGGCCGAATTACTGGGAAGGTGTACAATATAAAAGGCGTAAAATCCAAAATTAGGAAATAGTTTGGAAATCCATGGTTTTGAATTGAGGCAAATTAGGGTTATGGTTTGTAGGAATTGGTGTTAATAGTCTTGGTGACTAGGGTTTGAAAGGGTCCAGAATGGCAGTACTATATAGAAGGCATCAGATAAAAAGTTAGGAAAGAATTTGGAAATCTAAGGTTTTGAATTGAGGAGAATTAGGGTTTGCAGGAATTGGACTTTAGGTTTAAGGGAAAATGGTATAACAGTGACTATGATGTACGGACACGGGAAAATGGTATCTGTATCTGTATCTTGTCCACACCCGTATCCTTTGTCCATATTCGTGCAACATAGGTGACTACTTATTGTACGTATCTATAAAATGTTTGTATTCCATATTCTTCTTGTGTCCTTATCCCTGTCCATATTCATGCAACATAGAACATTGATTAGAATATGCTTTTCCAGGGCTTTTATGGAAACATTTGGTAGGGATTGAGTGTAGGAAGATTGATTGGCTAAGTATTAATTAGAGAGGGTTGATAGCTGTTTGAGAAGGGAATGTAGGTACTGGAAATGTCTGGTTCAAGAAATAAGGCAAGAAAGAACAGCCATATCTCGAGTGCAGGTTTCAGATTGTTCAAGTTTTGGATTTGAGATTCTGCAGGTTCTAGATCTACACAATGGGCTTCTTTTGGACAAGAAAGTGGAAAAATGGAGGTTTAGGGGGAAAAATGTAGGAAAGAAGAAAAGGGTTGGGACGGACATACACCTCTTTGCAAGGATTTCGCACTCTTGCTTCACACACCGAACCATGGAGAACTCTCTCTCTCACTCTCTCAAACTTTCATTCACTCGTTAATTCTAAAAGATGAGTACAATACCTTTATGTAGGCTCTAACCAATAATCTCTGAGCAAGTATTAACTCCTAATTCTACTAGAAGTAGATACCCTAATACAAACATGAAAATACTTTCATAAGAAATAAGACTCCTAAGTCCTAATATGAGTAGGAAATTAGTTAAAACTAAATCTGATATACTTCAGTAAAACTTAATGAACATAATAATGACTCAAATACTCAATATATTAAATAAAATTCAATTTCATAAATAGGTTTTTGATCCCATCAAAATGTTACTTTTGAAGGTGTGGGTCAAAGATTTTATAGTCTTGTGAAAGAATCGCTACTCTCTTCATTGCCTTTATGTGTTTGTATAGTTTAATCTTTTGTCGTCCATGACTCCATGTGATCTTTTTAGGAGGTTATGCACTATAGTCCAAATTTTATTTGATGTACTGGCTGCTTGGAACTATTTATCCTATTATTTCTCTTACTGTTTGCTGTTTCTTATTAAATTCATGTTCATATATGGTTTTTTAATAGGAATACTGGTGCAAAAAATTGCATCCGAAGTATGTATGTGAGAGAGTCTTCAGACAACCACCCTTGCGAGAGTCACTGAAGAAGGGGCGACTTAGGAAGCAAGAATTTGCTTTCACGAAGCAAAAAACACTTCTTTTGCAAGTAGCCGATTTGATTGGACAGAAGATACAATACAGCTGCCCAGGTTTCTTACCCAATAAACGTCAGGTAGTTTCATCTGTATGATATGTTTATATTATGTTATTGCCGGGGCACAATTTTTGATGGAAAAACTGAGAAAATGAAACAATTGTAAAAACAACGTTTCAACGCAACACTTTAAAGAAGGTGCACAACAGAGATCCTAGGAGGATTCTGGATTACGATAATCTAAAAAGATTTCGTAACAGTAGCAAACGACAGTAGCACGTCTAAACAGAAGGTACGAATCGAAATACTAACAGCAGCAGCGATGACAGGCGAAAGATGGAAGATGGCCTGCTGGGGTGAATGATCACCGTTGCTCAAAGCTTAATTCGTCCCACACGAATAGCTTCCAGGAACCAGCAAGTTCGTCGGCGAACTCTGGAACACTCTGCTCTTCTGACTCCTCGGATAGCAGCGGACTCCTGCGGCGCTAAGTGACGCTGGTGCAACGCTACTCTTCTCAAAGTCCGTGGGAATTCGTAAGGAATTCTGAATTCTGTACTTGTGTTAAGAAACACTTCTGTACTCTATGTTCTATTACTTCTACCACTGTGAGAGAGAAGAGAGCCTTATATAAGTCCGTGCAGTAATTGCCTAGTTAGCAGAACGTTCGGGACGTGGAAAAAACCAGTCTGAACGTGTTGTAACTGCTCAAATCATGTATAGACACGATCTGAGTCAACTTGCGCACAACACGTGCAACTTGCGCCACCAGCGCAACTAGCACACTGCGCGCACAGCACGCACAACACCACTTGTGCCACGCTGTGCCACATGCACAACGCGCAACCTGCGAAAACCGCACAATGCGCACACTGCGCTACTCGCGCAACGTGCGCCACTTGCGCACCGCGCGCAACCTGTGCAAGCCGTGCAATGTGCACACTGCGGTACTCGCGCAACCTGCGCCACTTGCGCACCATGCGCGCAACTTGCACACCGCGCAATGCGCGCAACTTGCACACCGCGCGCAACCTGCGTAACCCGTGCAACGCGCGCAATCGGCTGTGCAAGAGGCTTGCGCAACGAGTGCAACTTAAGCGTATTATGCGCCTAGCGACGATGCTGACGTGCTAAGTGCAAAGTGCTCCAATAAAACGCCAAATTACGCCTCATGAGCCCATGAGCCCGAGTCCGAGTCCGAGTCCGAGTCGCTAAGCCCTTACGGGGCTTAGCTCCAATGGAAATAAATTTTCCAAGAGCAAAAAGCATGAATGCTTCATTGTTGATTTAGCCTTTTTTTCATTAGAAAAATATCTCCACATGGCACACCCATGTGCACCTTCACACCACATGTGCATATCTAAAAGTGCATATATAATATATAGAGATACAACTCCTTTGGCCTAGCCGATGTGGGACTAAAATTCTAAACCAAAAGGCCAAACTCCAACAATCCCTCACATATCTCTATATATGGGTTTGAGTGTTCCCCACAGTAACTGTCCATCATGTATTAGGAGAGATGTCGCTGACGACTTGAATCTTTCCGCATGAGTCAAATAACAGACTATAATACAAAAATGGACTAAGCCTTGAATTCTGCACCATAGCTGAAATTCTTCTCACTCACATAGCTAAAATTCTTCCTACATAGCCTTGAATTCTGCACCATAGCTGACCATGCATCCATTTGACCTTATAACCTTGTAAAATTTCTCATGCCACATCTTGGGAGCCTGTTTAAGACCGTATAAGAATTTTACCAACTTGCAGATTTTGTCTTTAAGACCCTTGACGACAAATTCCTCTGGCTGTTGCATGTAAATCTCTTCGGTCAGCTCACCATTTAGGAAAGCCGTTTTCACATCCATCTGATGTATCACCATTTAGAAAAGCCGTTTTTGAACATTCCTTCGGTATAAAAAGCTTTTCCGAAATATGTTTCCTTAATAGACACCACCATCTGGCCAGCATTGATGTCCATCATGAGGCCTGCATTGCAGAGTAGGCCTCCCGAGATCAGGTTCTTTGCGATAGCAGGTACATGCTTCACAGCTTAAGCGTCAGAGACTTTTTCGAAGTTAGCTTCAAAACCACCGTCCCGATCCCGAGCACTTCAGCTTGTGCCTGGTTCGCCACCATAACCACTTCAAAAGTTGGTGTATAGGTGGTAAACCACTCCTTGCTGGAGCAGATATGGCAGGTGGCTCCAGTGTCTACCCACCAGTCAGAGTCAGCCCCCACCGCATGGACCTGCGCAATCATAGCAACAACGTCAGTGATCATAGATACCTTGCTAGTCTCTTCTTGCTCTGATTGTTTGGTCTTTGCTTTGCATTCATTCTTGAAGTGACCCTTCTTGCCACAATTGAAACAAGGCATCTGAGACTTTGCCTTCTTTTGCTTGAAGGAAGTCCCCTTCACGTTCAGATTGTTAGGGTCCTTCTTCTTGCTGTGGGAAGCCGTATGCTTTTTCCTTAGTTCCCTGGTATGAACCATATTGGCGTTAGCCAATTGCTTGGACAGTGCGTCCACCTTCAGTTGAGCCCTCATCTGGTCCTCAACGTAGATTTCCTGCAGGAGATCTTCGAGAGAAATCTCCAACTTCTTTCTATGCATGTTTGTATAGAACTTGCTCTACCCAGCAGGGAGCTTCGAAACGATCCCTCCAACAATAAACTTGTCGGTGAGGGGCATCGCCTCATCCTCCAACTTCTGTCGCAGCTTCAGGAACTCCTTCACCTGCGACAGCATTGGCTTCTCGTCCTCAAAGAACCACTTGTGATATTTCTCAACAAGAAATATCTTGCTCCGGTTCTTATCATCCTAGTACAGTTTCTCCAGAGACTCCCAAATCTCTCTGGCAACAGTCTTCTTTGAATGACTCTGCAAGAGAATCTTCCATAATGTTTAGGATTATAAGCCTGCAAATACTATTGTCCCTTCTCCACTTGTTCTGGTTTTTAGTAGTCGTAGCGATTGCGGCTGCAGATCCAGTCTCTGGAACAGTAGGTTCCTCCTCATACAGTACGTAATCAACATCAGAGAACTGAATAGCGAGGAAAACCTTTCTTTTCCAGATTTGATAGTGTTCACCATCAAACTGCTCTAACTTAGAGAAGTTAGGATTGACGAGTGAAGCACGAGAGTTTTCCATCGTAGCAATTAAGCTTTGATATTGTTATTGCCGGGGCACAATTTTCAATGGAAAAACTGAGAAAATGAAACAATTGTAAAAATAACATTTCAACGCAACACTTCAAAGAAGGTGCACAACAGAGATCCTAGGAGGATTCTGGATTACGATAATCTAAAAAGATTTCGTAACAGTAGCAAACGACAGTAGCACTTCTAAACAGAAGGTACGAATCGAAATGCTAACAGCAGCAACGATGACAGGCGAAAGATGGAAGATGGTCTGCTGGGGTGAATGATCACCGTTGCTCAAAGCTTAATTCGCCGCACACAAATAGCTTCCAGGAACCAGCAAGTTCGTCGGCGAACTCTGGAACACTCTGCTCTTCTGACTCCTCGGATGACAGCGGACTCCTGCGGCGCTAAGTGACGCTGGTGCAACGCTACTCTTCTCAAAGTCCGTGGAAATTCGTAAGAAATTTTGAACTCTGTACTTGTGTTAAGAAACACTTCTGTACTCTATGTTCTATTACTTGTTCTTCCACTGTGAGAGAGAAGAGAGCCTTATATAAGCCCGTGCAGTAACTGCCCAGTTAGCAGAACGTTCTGGACGTGGAAAAAATCAGCCCGAACGTGCTGTAACCGCTCAAATCATGTATAGACACGATATGAGTCAACTTGCGCACAGCACGTGCAACTTGCGCCACCCGCGCAACTAGCACACTGCGCGCACAGCACGCACATCACCACTTGCGCCACTTGTGCCACACTGCACCACACGCACGACGCACAACCTGCGAAAGCCGCGCAATGCGCACACTGTGCTACTCGCGCAACGTGCGCCACTTGCGCACCGCGCGCAACCTGCGCAAGCCGCACAATGCGCACATTGCGCTACTCGCGCAACGTGCGCCACTTGCGCACCGCACGCACCCTGCGCAAACCCTGCAATGCGTGCAACTTGCGCACCGCGCGCAACCCGCGCAACCTGCGCAACCCGTGCAACGCGCGCAATCGGCTGCGCAAGAGGCTCGCGCAACTTAAGCGCACTATGTGCCTAGCGACGATGCTGACGTGCTAAGTGCAAAGTGCGCCAACAAAATGCCAAATTACGCCTCATGAGCCAATGGGCCCGAGTCCGAGTCGCTAATCCCCTACGGGGCTTAGCTCCAATGGAAATAAATTTTCCATGAGCAAAAAGCATGAATGCTTAATTGTTGATTTAGCCTTTTTTTCATTAGAAAAATACCCCCACATGGCACACCCATGTGCACCTTCACACCACATGTGCATATCTAAAAGAGCATAACTAATATATAGAGATACAACTCCTTTGGCCTAGCTGATGTGGGACTAAAATTCTAAAACAAAAGGCCAAACTCCAACAATCCCTTACATATCTCTATATATGGGTTTGCATGTTCCCCACAGCAACTGTCCATCATGCATTAGGAGAGATGTCGCTGACGACTTGAATCTTTCCGCATGGGTCAAATAACAGACTATAATACAAGAATGGACTAAGTCTTGAATTCTGCACCATAGCTGAAATTTTTCTCACTCACATAGCTGAAATTCTTCCTACATAGCCTTGAATTCTGCACCATAGCTGACCATGTAGCCATTTGACCTTATAACCTTGTCAAATTTCTCATGCCACATCTTGGGAGCCTGTTTAAGACCGTATAAAAATTTCACCAACTTGCAGACTTTGTCTTCAAGACCCTTGACGACAAATCCCTCTGCATGTTGCATATAAATCTCTTCGGTCAGTTCACCATCTATGAAAGCCGTTTTCACATCTATCTGATGTATCACCATCTTATGTATTGCTGCGAGAGCAATTAACATTCTGACGGTGGTCATTCGGACTACTGAAGCATACGTGTCAAAGTGGTCGATCTCCTGCTTCTGAGAAAACCCCTTGGCTACCAACCTAGTCTTGAACTTGTCAATAGTTCCGTCTGCTTTCATCTTCTTCTTGAAGATCCATTTGCATCCGATGGGTTTCGCTCCTTCAGGAAGATCAACCAACACCCAAGTGTTATTTGAGGTGATGGAATCAATTTCATTGTCAATCGTCTCCTTCCAGAAAATCGCGTCTCTGATCTTCGTCGCTTCATCAAAGGTAAGCGGATATGCTTCCACATGATAGGTGACAAAGCCATTTCCGAAGTCCTTCGGCCTCCTCACAAGCTTAGCTGACGGCTCAGCTAGTTCTGGTTCAACCGTTGTTTCAACATCTTCTTGGACTACTTCATTGAAAACATTAGTTTCTTGCGCACTCTTATTGTTCTCCGGAATATCCGCAAGAACAATATTTTTGTGCCTTGCAAATTTGTCTTCAAAATATTCTGCGTCGCGTGATTCAATGATATGATTTGACTCAATATCAATAAATCTCCGAGTATCACTCTTCTCGGCATACCCCAAGAAGATCGCCTTTGTAGTCCTTGTCCCAAGCTTTTGAATCTTCAGATCTGGAAGCTTGACATATGCCAGACACTCCCACACTCGAATGACATTCAAGTTAGGTCTGACCTTGAACCAGAGTTCATGAGTAATGTCTGAAGTTGCATGAGGCACTCTATTTAGAATAAAAGTGGCCGTCAATGCAGCTTCTTCCCAGTAGTATTTTGGAAGACCTGCAGTCAACAACATTGAGTTAATCATTTCTGTTAACGTTCCGTTCTTCCTCTCTGCTACTCCGTTTGATTGAGAAGAGTACGGAGCCGTAGTCTCATTGACAATTCCATGTTCTTTGCAGAACGATGCGAATTCATGAGACCTGTACTCTCCACCTCGATCACTTCTTATTCTTTTGAGTAGTTGTCCAGTCTGTCGCTCAGCTTCGGCTCTGAACTCTTTGAACTTCTCGAACGCTTCGTCTTTCGCCTTCTGCAAGTAGACGAACGCATACTTTGAGAAGTCATCGATGAAGGTTATGAAATACTTCATCCCGGCCTTTGTAGAGAATTGTTTGAAGTCACAGACATCGGAGTGTACCAACTCCAGAAGATCTGTACTTCGATAAACCCGAGGAAAGGGTTTCCTTGTGATCTTCGTTTGAGCACAAACTTCACATTTCTCTACCTTATCTCCACACTTAGAGATAAGTCATATACTAGACATTCTGTTTATTCGTTTACAATGAACATGTCATAGCCTATTATGCTACAACTCAAGAGTATAAGCAGAATGAGTGATTGTATTAATTACATTGGACTGATTTACAAGTTGAATTTTGAACATTCCTTCGGTACAAGAAGCTTTTTCGAAATATGTTTCCTTAATAGACATCACCATCTGGCATGCATTGATGTCCATCCTGAGGCCTGCATTGCAGAATAGGTCTCCCGAGATCAGGTTCTTTGCGATAGCAGGTACATGCTTCACAGCTTGAAGCGTCAGAGACTTCCCCGAAGTCAGTTTCAAAACCACCGTCCCGATCTCGAGCACTTCAGCTTGTGCCTGGTTCGCCACCATAATCACTTCAGAAGTTAGTGGAGCAGATATGACAGGTGGCTCCAGTGTCTACCTACCAGTCAGAGTCAGCCCCCACCGCATCGACCTGCGCAATCATAGCAACAACGTCAACGATCATAGATACCTTGCTAGGCTTTCCTTGCTCAGATTGCTTGGTCTTTGTTTTGTATTCATTCTTGAAGTGGCCCTTCTTGCCACAATTGAAACAAGGCATCTGAGACTTTGCCTTCTTTTGCTTGAAGGAAGTCTCCTTCACGTTCAGATTGTTAGGGTCCTTCTTCTTGTTGTGGGAAGCCGTATGCTTTCTCCTTAGTTCCCTGGTATGAACCATATTGGCGTTAGCCAATTGCTTGGACAGTGCGTCCACCTTCAGTTGAGCCCTCATCTGGTCCTCAACGTAGATTTTCTGCAGGAGATCTTCGAGAGAAATCTCCAACTTCTTTCTATGTATGTTTGCATAGAATTTGCTCAACCCAACAGGGAGCTTCGAAACGATCCCTCCAACAACAAACTTGTCGGTGAGGGGCATCGCCTCATCCTCCAACTTCTGTCGCAGCTTCAGGAACTCCTTCACCTGTGACAACATTGGCTTCTCGTCCTCAAAGACCCACTTGTGATATTTTTCAACAAGAAATATCTTGCTCCGGTTCTTATCATACTCGTACAATTTCTCCAGAGACTCCCAAATCTCTCTGGCAACAGTCTTCTTTGAATGACTCTGCAAGAAAATCTTCCATAACATTTAGGATCATAAGCCTGCAAATGCTATTGTCCCTTCTCCACTTGTTCTTGTTTTTAGTAGCCGCAGTGATTGCGGCTGCAGATCCAGTCTCTGAAACAATAGGTTCCTCGTCATACAGTACATGATCAACATCAGAGAACTGAATAGTCAGGAAAACCTTTTTTTTTTCAGATTTGATAGTGTTCACCATCAAACTGCTCTAACTTAGAGAAGTTAGGATTGACGAGTGAAGCACGGAAGTTTTCCATCGTAGCAATTAAGCTTTGAGATTGTTATTGCCGGGATACAATTTTCAATGGAAAAACTGAGAAAATAAAACAATTGTAAAAACAACGTTTCAACGCAACACTTCAAAGAAGGTGCACAACAGAGATCTTAGGAGGATTCTGGAGTATGATAATCTAAAAAAATTTCGTAACAGTAGCAAACGACAGTAGCACTTCTAAACAGAAGGTACGAATCGAAATGCTAACAGCAGCATCGATGACAGGTGAAAGATGGAAGATAGCCTGTTGGGGTGAATGATCACCGTTGCTCAAATCTTAATTCGTCCAACACGAATAGCTTCCAGGAACCAGCAAGTTCGTCGGAGAACTCTGGAACACTCTGCTCTTCTGACTCCTCGGATGACAGCGGACTCCTGCGGCGCTAAGTGACGCTGGTGCAACGCTACTCTTCTCTTTCAAAGTCCGTGGAAATTCGTAAGGAATTCTGAACTCTGTACTTGTGTTAAGAAACACTTTTGTACTATATGTTCTATTACTTATTCTTCCACTGTGAGAGAGAAGAGAGCCTTATATAAGCCCGTGCAGTAACTGTCCAGTTAGCAGAACGTTCGGGACGTGGGAAAAACCGTCCCGAACGTGCTGTAACCGCTCAAATCGTGTATAGACATGATTTGAGTCAACTTGCGCACAACGCGTGCAATTTGCGCCACCCGCGCAACTAGCACACTGCGCGCACATCACGCATAGCACTACTTGTGCCACACGCGCCGTGCGCAACCTGCGCAAGCCGCACAATGCGCACACTGCGCTACTCGCGCAACTTGCGCCACTTGCAACCTGCGCAAGCCACGCAATGCGCGCACTGCGCTACTCGCGCAACGTGCGCCACTTGCGCACCGCGCGCACCCTGCGCAAACCGTACAACGTGCGCAACTTGCGCACCGCGCGCAACTTGCACAACCGTACAGCGCGCGCAATCGGCTGCGCAAGAGGCTCGCGCAATGAGCGCAACTTAAGCGCACTATGCACCTAGCGACGATGCTGACTTGCTAAGTGCAAAGTGCGTCAACAAAACGCCAAATTACGTCTCATGAGCCCATGAGCCCGAGTTCGAGTCCGAGTCCGAGTCGCTAAGCACCTACGGGGCTTAGCTCCAATGGAAATATATTTCCTAAGAGCAAAAAGCATGAATGCTTCATTGTTGATTTGGCCTTTTCTCTATTAGAAAAATATCCCACATGGCACACCCTTGTGCACCTTCACACCACATGTGCATCTCTAAAAGAGCATAGCTAATATATAGAGATACAACTCCTTTGTCCTAGCCGATGTGAGACTAAAATTTCAAAACAAAAGGCCAAACTCCAACATATTATTATGTTTTTTTATGGAATGAAACTTAAATAGGGTTTGTGAATTTTCGGACTTGCAAGTTTTTGAATATTTAATTTACGTAGTCAAACATGTAGGTACTAGCTTTCTCTGAAGCTTAGGTGACTAGGTTCTATCAACTTGTTCTTCCAGAGTTTTTTTTTCCAAGCCTTTCTATAGTTATCTGAATAATATTATACCATAAAATTACACGTGAATCAGCTTGTACATAATATTATATAAGAAACAAAAATAGCAAACCTATGTAGTTTTGTTCATGTCTAACTTTTAGGGGAATTATTTGGTAAATCCTTCTTGGACAAGTTACTGGTGTCCCAGCTGGGGGACAATAGGGAAATTGTAATCTGTGAAGAAGGGATGTGAGTGCAGGCTCATATTGCGATGTGATTAGTAGTTTAGAAATATCTTTTACACTATGCCACTTTGGTTTTGCATGGTTTCTGAAAATACACGTTCCTGCGTACCAGAGCAGCATGCCATTGTGTTTATGTATTCCACACAATGACATCAAAATCTCAGATTGAATATCCACCAAGATTACAATTATTCGAAAATAAAGTAACTCCTAAAGATCAGCAAGTTTATAAAGAACCTTGTTTATTCAGTATAAAATATATAACACCCACCCATATTCTTCATTTTCTTAATACAATGTGTACACATATCGGACTTATTCTTGGGTGAGTAACTGGTACAAATATGATTCGTCTGTCAGTCGGAAGTATGAATTCTCTCTGACATTCGTTGAATGCCATATGTTTTATAATTGCGTTAGCTATCAGTTCCATCCAATTGGAGAATTAAGTACACTGTTTATCTCTTCCTTTTCTTGGTGTAATTTATATCTAAGGGTGAAAACAATTTTCTAAAAGTTTTAATGCATCCACAATAGATATGTTCCCATTTCAGTTGCTTGAGAAGAATTATCCTAATGATTGACCAATTGTCTCTACAGAGATAAAAACAAGGATGGCATCTGTTGCCTCCAGGCAGCTTCCTTCAAGCCTTTAAAATTAAATGGAACATGCTACCTGTCCTAAAGATAATAAAGTGAGACTGTTGAGAACTGATGTAGGGATCCTTGTTAGGCTTAACGTGTCTTGATGTACTCACTATTTTAAGCAATAGGGTGTTTATACAACTCATTCTCTGCTTTGGCAGATGTTTTATTTGTATTTCTTATGTTGTAATTTGTTTCTTGCAACATGTGATATTATCTATGGCTGAGAGATTATGGGATGTCAGTAAATTATCGCTTTGTCGAGCATGCACAATGAGTTCTCCTTCAGTCACCTCATTCAACTATTGCTCACCAATTGATTTATTTTTTCTTCTAATATTTGTAGTACCGTATGGCTGGCTTAGCTGCAATTGAGATAGCTCAAAAGGTGATAAAGGCATGGCGTTCTATGAGAAGCATAAACAAAAATGGAAAGAAAGCTAGGAAAAAGGAAAAACTCAGTATCCTGAGCCAAAATAGAGGTGGTGCTTGCTGTACCACTAGTAGTCCAGAAAGTTCAACCTCGTATAGTTTCAGTGATGATAAGTACACATCTGGACGTTTCCTTTGTTGGCAAGATATTTACAACATAGCTGTGAAATGGAGGCAAATTTCTGAACCTTGTGACCCAGTTGTTTGGATCAACAAACTAAGGTAGGTTTCTTTACTTCTGCTAGCAATTTGCATCTTTGTCTGTCACATGTTTCACCTTTAGAGCCTTATATTATCTGCCTTTATATAGCTTTTTACATTGAATGTTCCAGAGATTTTTTAATTTTTTTTGTAAAAAAAAACTTTGAGCTAATTTAGGTTTTTTTTAAAGAGCTTTAATTTCAAGGTATTTGTATTTTCTTTTAGGTTCCTTTTTATCCCCTATATTAAGGTCATCAATTAAATTATGCTTTGATTATCGCCTTTGCAAGCTGTACATCAAGGTTTAAGAATTAGCCAGAAGGATAGATTCTTATACTGGTTTTGAGCCAATCTATCAACAAAAAATCGGTCCCTTCTCTGGAATGTTGTCTAATTCCTAAATGCCAAATAGACCATCTTCAGTCTTGATGACTTTTTGGGTGTTCCACTAATAAGCAGTCACCTACAGGTCAGATGTTATGTTGGTGGGTCCTACTCTTTCTTTTCCCCTAACTTAAGTCTTCTTAATTTCTGTTTCTTTTTGGACTTTGTAGATGATCATACCCAACTAAGCACAACCACTTTCTTACTGTGGGAGGATCACATGCTAGCCCAAGTTTTAGTTGCTAACTAAAACAGCCAATTCTTGAAGCTACTGGATTTCTTGCCATCCTAACTAACAAAGAGTTGATCGTCGCATTCAAAGGGATGCCCCACCTATCTACAAGATCATAGCCTTCCAAGTTTAAGGGTGTGGTAGTCCTCTGACACCTTAACCCAGAATTTCTTACCACACATTTTTTTTTGATCTGGTGAATCCCTTTCTTCTAGGTAACTTGCCTAAACAGATGAGTTTCACTTATGGTAGTGTGCTGATACCAATGAAGGTCTTAAAAAGCTAGAATATTTCTACAGTTCAACAAAGTTTTGAAGAATGTCAGTTCTTCAAATTTATACTTTCTTGTTCATCTTCATGGACTAACCTTCCCTTGGATGGCGTAACCACTCAATAAGTGAGCCACTGTGGGAATTGCCCTTTAGTTTCTGCAATCAGATCATGCACATGTCACCCAGAGTGCGTCCTTGGTTTTAGGCAAAGCCAAGCGATACATATTGATAGATGAAAGAAGTGGCATCTGACCACATTACTGCAGACAGAACTTCAAACAGATTCTGTTCTCAATTAATGTAAAGAGACATTCCTTTATATCTCTGAACACGGAAACATTTGTTTATATCCCTGAATACGGGAACAGGTTGCTCCATATTTAATTGTGGTGAACATGAATGCTGTCCTATATGCAGATTGGTTTTGTCCTTAACAAACTTCTTTTCCGTTTATATTGCTGATTGTATTCTATGTGAATTGGTTTAGAAATGATACAGATGTATAAGTCTTACTTGAAATGATATATTAGCAAAATTGGAAATGAAAATCAAGTATAACTGGAGGTATTTTGGTCAATTATCCGAATACATAAATACATATTAGATTTTAAGTTGCTTCCTGTAAGTTTTGTTCAATGTTATTTCCAAATAGTTTCTACAATTTTGTCAAACTATTGTCATTGTTTCTCCTATACCTTTCTTGTAAATTTCAGAAAAGCTTCACTTACTAGTTATCATTACCTTTCCTCTTTACCATAAATATTAACCGCAGGAAATTGCTTTCCTTACCTGCCCCTCACTTTCTTGCCTCTACCTACTCTATGGTGACATGTGGCCCCACTATTGACCACCTGTCAGTGAACTGATAAGGTGGTGGGTAGATGAAGTATTTGCTCATAACCATATTGTTTCCCATACTTACATAGGCCACACCCTGTGCCATGGCCCATATCATATCCCACTTTTTTCTCTGTATTGCTAACAATGGTCCTAAGCTAAAATGTTTTTTTATCCAGAAACCTATGAAGGTTTAGCTAACATGTCCATCAGTTCCATGCACATTTAGAAACTTAATTTCTCCAATATATCTCTGAATATTAGACATTATCTGGTATACTAAATTTGAAATATACTGATTAATTGCAACAAACCAAATGCATATGTCAATTATATCCCTCAAAGTTATTAGTCGAAGACATTATTGGCATCATTATCCTTTTTTCTTTCATCATCCTTATGTAGTGCCTGCATTTTTCTATTAAACACAGTGAAGAATTCAATTCTGGATTTGGCTCTCACACGCCTATGCTTCTTGGCCAAGCAAAAGTTGTCCGCTACTTTCCATATTACCAAAGGTAGAAACAGATATCTTACTTAGAGATTGTTTTCTGAAAGGTTTGCTGATATGATGCCTAATTATACAGGACAATTGATTTGGCTAAATCTATAATGAAGGAGGCAAAATATGCAAATAATTCTGAGGATAACATTATTGAGCTCTCTGAAGCTGATAAGTTAGAAAAAGTGAGTTATGCATGCCTATGTTGCCTGTTGTGTTACTTCAACTTGTCTATTTAGTACAAAGTTTTTCATCCTGAAACAGCTGGGACTTTCCATGCTAGGTAAGCAATACATGTTTGGAAATATATGCTATAAAGGAACTATATGTCCATGTGTTGCAGTTGTGATGATTTTACAATATATGTATATGGTTACAAAATATTTTTCTTATTTTCTGGTTCTCTACCACTTTATGGTTCTGACTTCTAAACACACTCTTTGTACTGATAATGTATAGTGGATTTTCTAAACATTATATTGGTGAAATCCTCTACAGATAAAGCAGGCAACTTCCTGTAGTGACCTTTACAGTATCATTGGAGAGGACTTCTGGGTAGCTACCACTTGTGAGAGTACAGCATTTGAGGGGTAAGTCCGTCTGAGTTAGTCTACTGCAATCCTTAATTGTTATGCATACATGAGGTCTTCAAGAATGTTCACAAACTTCTTGGTTAGAACATAATTTACAGCTCATTAATTTTACATGCTCCTTTAAACTGTAGGGTGGCTGCATTTGCCAAGAAGCGACTGGAAGGGACAAGAATTACTGTTCAAAAAATGTATGTTCCTCTATCAATCTCTCCTCTGCAGGTATTTTGTTCTTTTCTTACATTCTCATTTGGTGGCCTGCAGGGACAAAAGAGGATTTGACTTTGCAATTAGAACCCCTTGTACTCCTTCTAGATGGAACGATTATGAAGCAGAAATGGCTGTTGCATGGGAGGTAAGGTGTAATGGAGTTGTACTTCAGCCTCTCTGGTCATTTTAACATTTAAAGGCTTTTATGATGATATCTAGAAAAGTTGTTTAATTTAAAACAGCCATTTGGTTACCTACATAAAGAAATCATTTCACTCCAACATGTTCAAATTTGAGGCAACAGAGTCATCATTAACCTCCTATTTGGAATAAATTTGAGTTCTAACGGTCTTCTAATGTTAGCATCTTTCTTTAAAACTGGAGGGGAAACCCATCTGACACAGAGACATTGACTGCTATAGTTGCATTGTTTTGCATAAAATGTACTCAAGTTGCTATTTCTTGCAATAGCAAAATTTATGCTTTTATCTTGAATTTACATGGTTTCATGGAGCTTGTCAAGAACACAAGGATCCTTTTTTTTGCTGGTTTCACAGGTGTCGTCCAAATGTTAAAGTTGGTTGCAGGAAATGACACTTGATTAATTCCTTGCAAACTTAAGGGCCTGAAATTACTACATTTTTGGTGTAAGCCTCTAGATTTGGGCTTCATTTGGAAAGACTGCAGAACTGCACCTGGACAAGCATGTATCTAAACTCTGAAGTCCAAAATTTTCAATTGAACTTGAAACTGCGCCTTCTGGTTGTGGTTCTGATTTGAAATGCTAAGCTATGCACAGAATGCCATTTATGTGTCAACCTCAAGTAGGTAGCCTTCTTTTGGGGGTTGTAGACCGCCAAAGGAAGGACTTTAAAAGAAACAGTGAACAAGGTCCAGGATACTAATCTTCTTTGTTCGCTTGTAGCTTGCTCCTTTTTGAAACTATTTTCCATCATTGTTCGGCTATTCTTACATGTATAGTTTTTTATTTCATCTTAGACTGAATATATTCATATTACTAATGGGACTTTTCAACGGAGAGCTTTATGTTTTTCATTGATTTATTTGTCAGGCCCTGTGCAATGCTTATTGCGGTGAATCATATGGCTCAAGTGATTTGAGCATGCTTGAGAATGTGAAGGACGCTATCCTGAGAATGACGTACTACTGGTAAATAGCTTCAGTCCCCCTTGTATAAATGAGGTAAACCATAGTTATTTGTTTTTGTAATTTCACTTGTAAATCGATTTTCAGGTATAACTTCATGCCATTAGCAAGAGGCTCGTCGGCAGTTGGTTACACCGTCCTACTTGGTTTATTTATGGCAGCTAACATGGAGGTTACAGGAAACATCCCATCAGGTATTCAGGTTGATTGGGAAGCCATCTTGTCTTCCAGCCCTGACACTTTTTTGGAAGCCATGAAGAGTTGGCTCTATCCATCGCTCAGAATCAGCACCGCATGGAAAGACTACCCAGATGTGCCTTCAACATTTAGCACAACTGGATCAATTGTTGCTGCATTAAGTTCTTACAATACTTGAGGTGCATAAAATACTACAGCCCTTACAACCATTTAGGTTGATCTATTATTGTTTGGCAGTATTTTCAGCATAACTTGTCGGATACAGGTCGAGTTGAATGTCTGACCAAGTTTATTCCTGTGCAGATATACTCTTATTACCAGCTCTAGCTGAATTCATAGACTGATATAGACAGTGGAAATAATAACCCAATCTGTGTATTTTCTGCATATAGAGGAAAAGGTTCTCGATGTATCCATATGTTGTACCCCTTCTTAAAGATGTAGCTATTTCCCTCTTTTTATGGGATGCCTATAAAGTGATAGCTTGTAATTAAAATTTCTCTCTACTCTCTCTTTGACCTCCAGACTCCAGATTAGTTTTAAGCAGCACAATCTCGCAGGGCAAATGTGACATTTATATACAAAGTGGGATCTTGATTTTGTAGTGTAAAGTATAATTACATTATGCTGTTTATGTAGTCATATACTTGTTTATTCTACAGGCATTTCTAGCACGATGAGTGTGGGTTTAGAGTAGACATCTCCATCTCTACAAACATTTTGCATCGAACGGGGATTTTCACTTATTTATGGAGATGTGATGCTATTAAACCATTTAGCCAGCGTGGTTTTTCGAACCCAAGGACCCAGTCGTCTGTCATCCCTCTGCACTGGACTGTGCAAAAATGATCAAACCTGGCCTCTTATCTAACGCGTACTGCAACTCGTGCTTGATTTGATTAGTTAATGCCTCGTCATTTTTCAGTATCATGTTTCCCACACCAAACTTGTTTGGTCCCTGGCTGCCGTATGTTTCACCTATATTTCAATTCTCTATTCTGATATGTGGGCCCATGATTCACTTGTTGGACATGGTTGGATCCACTAATGTTATTCTCTCTCGTATTTAATGCCAATGCCAGGGAAAGCTCTACATGATATATGTAGGGTGTTTATAAAGGCACCTCACTTTTTATTCAGGGCTAGTCCATTTTAAACTTTGTATTATTTACAAGTTTGCCATTGGAAAAATTTATTAGGGCTATCCCAATAGGTGGTATAAAAGTAACATTTTTTTTCCCCTTTGTTTCTTCCTCTCCACTTTTTGTCCAAACCCTAGATTGAGAAAGATTCCTCTTGTCCCCATGTGTGGTCCCCCTACTCTACACCTAAGAAAATCTTCTTGTTTTGTAACCATAGACTAATTATCAACGAATATTCGTAGTAGTCGGTATGTTTTCGACTACTATATTGCAAAGTTTGTTAAATAATCGGTTCATTCCTAATTTTTGAATGTTTTGTCATAATGTAGAAAATATGAAAGAAATTGGGACATCAAATGTAGCAATCGATCAGTTCGGTCCTTCCGAAGAACACAACATTCTCTCCGAAGAACCCATGGTTGGTCCCCAACGTACCTTCATTTTTTCGTAGTCGACAATTGGACTGCAACACACTCAGGCAGTCCAAAGTACATAAAGGACTGCCCTATAGTAAGGCAGTCCACAAATTCATATACTCTTCAACTGGACTGCCACATCGCATGGCAGTCCACAAAGAACTTAGGACTGCCAGAAAGTATGACAGTCGAGTAAAATGCGTATGAACTTATGGACTGCCTCACTTTCTGGCAGTCCTAGATACTTCAAGGACTGTCTAGAAATGTGGCAGTCCTAAAGTTGATAGTTGTTTCAACTGGACTGCCACACTTTCTGGCAGTCCATGAAGTACTCAGGACTGCCAGATTTTGTGGCAGTCTAGTTTAACAGCCTGAATTGGATATTGTATTTGGTTTTGTCGTTGATTTAGGTTTTTAAAAAAATGTAAATTTATTGTAGGGCACCCCATCTCCTATGTGCACAAATTTAAGCAATATATTCTCGACAGATATTGTCTTTGAAACTTACGCCGAAGCATTAGAATGGTGCAGAGAAGTTGGAAGGCAAACCAACACAACCCTTGTAATTTCAAGGTCGATACGGTGTCGGCCGAATCGTCAAACTGCAGTGATTGGCTGTGAAAGAGGTGGGACGTTTAGGGTGCATCGTAAAAAAATGAACTTCTCCCAATAATGTCTGGGAAGAAAGCGTCAGGCACAAGTTAGAGCAGAGCTATATTTTGAGTTGGAGTCTCGTCTTCCATTCTACAACAAAATACTTGGGCAAGAAGATGTTGGAGAACTGTTGACAAGCATTCCATGCGACACCCAGACTACTGGACCAGAACATTACATGAACATACCTTCTGTTGCATATCTATTCGCTAACAAGTACGAGATCCCAATTATCGTTCTTTCCGAGAACAACAACAATACATTTTTTTTCCAATGTGCGCTCCTCCGAAGGACTATAGTATATCCAATCTAAATACAATTGGAATCGTCGAAAATCACTTTGTTATCCCGCGGTTGATTGGGCACTCTCCTATTCCTCCCCCTGCGTCAGTTTGGTGGAAACATGCACCGGAAGAATCCCTCGCTTGGGTAACACCCTACACAGATGCAATAAATGTTTACAAGAAAATCATGAACTCCGTGGAACCTATACCATGGCCAGAGGGACACTATGATGTATTAATTGACTGATGTATAGTTGACGAAGCGTAACATTTTGCATAGACTGATGTATAGTTGACGAAACGCAACATTTTGCATAGACTGATGTATAGTTGACGAAGCGTAGCATTTTGCATAGACAGATGTATAGTTGACATTTTGTATCTTACTGAGTATCTATGAGTATTTTGTATCTTACTGATTACCAGCGAGTTTTGTATCGTACTGAGTATCTACGAGTATTTTGTATCGTATTGAGTATCTATGAGATTTTATATCGTACTGAGTATCTATGAGATTTTATATCGTACTGAGTATCCTACTTAGTATCCTAATGAGGATCAATTAGGACTGTCCAGTTCCAGGGCAGTCCTTGCTAACATATGTGGACTGCCAGGAAATTGGGCAGTCCTTGCTCACAGCAAGTTCTGTGATGGACTGTCCAGTTTCCTGGCAGTCCACATACATATATGGACTGTCAGGAAACTACGCAGTCCATCACAGAACTTGCTGTGAGCAAGGACTGTCCAGTTTCTGGGCAGTCTACATACAAAAAATTTCTTGCTCACAGCAAGTTCTGGCAGTCCACATACAAAAGTACTCGCAACGACACTCATATAATACGCAAACTTGCAATCAATATAATACTAATTCACAGCAAGATACTCAAGACGACATTCATATAATATGCAAACTTGCAGTCAATATAATACGAAATTAACAAAGTACTATTGACACGGGGATTGTTCAACCAATTACAAAAGTTTTACACGACACTTCTTGCGTCGTTCACCCAACTACCAAATGGTTCAACCATATACAAACTATATAGTCATTCATTTTCATGACGCATCTTCGTGCGTCGCTCATATTTGATAAATGGGTAATCAGCTGCGATGTTCTGCATCTGGGTACCAACATCTTCGTAATTCTTTCCCTTGCACATGATTAGACTTTTCTCCAATTTCTTCACTTTCGAAGCCTGCATGAATACATATTATAAATTTAGGAACCAACACTTTACCACTACATGGGTTAATTAAACAAACTATACTAACCATCTTCTGCAATGCATCATATAGTACAAACATTGGACTGCTCAATATTCTAGCAGTCCTGACTGTATATTGGACTGTCAGTTTGAATGGGCAGCCCTGGCTCAGGACATGTGTAACTAAAGACTGCCCAAATTTCTGACAGTCCAACATACAGTTAGGACTGCCAGAAAAGTGGGCAGTCCTAACTCACATCATGTGTAAGAAAGGACTGCCCACTTTTCTGGCAGTCCTAACTGTATGTTGGACTGCCAGAAAAATGGACAGTCCATTGTTACACATGTTATGCCAATGGACTGCTCATTTTTCTGGCAGTCCAACATACAGTCAGGACTGCCAAAAGAATAGGCAGTCCTGGACGACACAAAATTTTTGCATTCATGTATGCTACAGTTTACTTCCCTCCTCCGAATATAGTTTCATTCACATTTTAATAATTGCAATTGAAAGAAAGAATGTAATTGATGCTTCAATTTTTGAAGTAAATTTCTAGGGTTTTCGAAAGAAATGGAGAAAGATTAATAAAGATTTCGTACCTTATTTGCGAGGAAGGTTTGGGGGCCATCGTTCTCCTTGAAAGAGAGAAGAAAACGTGGAGAAGAAGAGGAAGATGCTCGGCTAGTGGTGGAGAATGGAGTTAGGGTTTAGGATGAGAGAGAAATATTTTGGCAAATGAGAGATCAAATTTGTGTTTTGGAGGGGGGGGGGATTACTTTGGGACAATCCCAGATCAAAAAAATGGGCTGTCCTGAGTAAAATCTAAAAAAAATTGGACTAGCCCCAATCCGGACTAGCCCTGAGTAAAAAGTGAAGTGCCTTTATAAACACCCTATATGTAAGAAGAGATTGGTACAAAAATTTATCAATATCTCATATGGTCTCTGTCATTTGCAGGGACTGTTCCGAAGAAATTATCAATGTTTCATGTAGTCTCCCCTAGTTGCGTCGGGTCTCTCAACATTATAAGACGTTGACATTAGAGCATCTCCAACTCTGTGAGTTTGGAAAAAAAAATGGTTGCCACATAGGAAGACGAGCTTTCTTTTCAAAAGTATTTCTCCAAAGCAAATGTGAAATAAAGTATGAAGTTAACATGGCAATACATGGCAAGGACAATGTGAAGTTGGTTGTTTAGATATAGACAATGCAATTCACAATGACTTTATGTCCACATCATCAATTGTGAATAAAAATGTTTATAAAAAAATTCGAAGAATAGAAGTTGCCTTGGAAGTTGTAAAAATATATTTTGTGTTGTCTTCTCAATACTTTTGCATTGTAGAAGACTTTTCAAACTCATTGTCTTTTGTGAGTATAATCTTGCCACCTATAGAAGATATTGTCTTGTGTCTCTTACCATCTAAGAATCACAACACAAAACAAGACAATATGATTGAAGATTGATCTTAGGCCTCGTTTGGTTCGCGGAATCTCCGGGTTGGGAAAGGAAAGTGATTACTTTCCTATGTTTGGGTGCCAAAGGAATTGAGGAGAAAATAAAAGTGATTCCCAGTAGAAGAAAAATTAGGAGGAAAAGTGATTCCATCCATCCAAGCAAGGAATCACTTTCCCATATTGAAGTAATCACTTTCGTTTTCAAATTTCTTGGCATTTCCAAACACCGAAAAGAAAAATCAATGGAAAATAAAATTTCCCAAAGGAAAGGAAATGCCAAGGAATTGATTTCCTTTCCCTTCCATTCCGCGAACCAAACGAAGCCTTAGAGCATCTCCAACCCTATTGTGAGTTTAGAAAAAATAGTTGCCACATAGGAATGACAAACTTTCATTCCAAAAATTCTTCTCCAATGCAAATTGTAATGCCCGTATTTTGGAATACGTATTTCAATTAGGCGTATATGTATTTCGGACCTGTATTTTATTTTCTCGGATTTTTGGTCTGTAATTGTGTTTTGGTTTAACTTGCGGATTTTAGTTTTCTTGTAAAATAGGTTTTTGGACCTGGCTTGGTTTTATTTTATGGAGAAGTAATTGGTTTGGTTTGGTTTAGTATGCATTGGACCACACTTAGCTAACCTCCACCCTCAACACAACATACCCTCCCTCATTAAAACCCCACCTAACTTTCTCTCTCCTCATAACTTCCATTAATTTTTTTTCATCTTCTTCTTCCTTCTTCCACCAACACCATAGACAAGTGCACCTTGCCACCAAATAAGCACCCCATTTTATTTGTCTATTAGCTAGATTAGACCATGGTGAACAACATTAGAACTTGGCATTTTGTGATTTGGAGTCTCCATTTTTTTAGATCTAAGTTTTAACCATTTTTGAATTTTCTTGGTTTTGATCTATTAGACTTAGATTTTTTGCTTGTTTTGAGGCTTCCATGTGGAAGAGAATTCAATTTTACACAAGTTAGAACTTTGAAAATCCAAATTTCGTTTTGATTTGGCTAAGTTATGAGATTTGGAAATTTTGGTGATTCTTGGGTTTTTCCCTCGGCCTGATGGAGAAGATGACCCTCGGCCAGCGCTCTTTAGCGCAAGGCCATGCGCAGTTCATTTTCTGCGCAGTTCAACTCATGCGCAGTTCATTTCCTGCGCAGTTCAACTCATGCGCAGTTCATTTCCTGCGCAGTTCAACTCATGCGCAGTTCATTTCCTGCGCAGTTCAACTCATGCGAAGTTCGACCCTAGCACAATCTAACCCCAACGCAACCCACTTGCCCATGATGGTTTGGTTTTATTCCTTGGACTTGGCTTCTCTTTTGTGGATTGGAGTCTTGCGATCTTGTTCCAGCAACACGACTGTCTTGACCCAACACGGCCTGGCACGGTTTTCGGTGTTTTGCTTATGACTAGTACGATTTTTATGATTTTTGTGATTTATGATTCTAGTACTTTCTGATCTCCTTAGTAGTGACCCGATGGGGTGCGCTCATAACTTGTAGCCTGTGATTCATAATTAATCTTGGTACTGGATAACTTGATAGTGGCCCGTGGCGGCACACTCCTGACGTGTAACTTGTAACCTGACTTGTAACTTGACTTGACTTGATGCTGTTGCGATGGCTAACTTGACTCATATAATCAACTCTGACGCCGTGGGTGTTCATTCTTGCTGCTTTGTGCAATCCATTTGTCTTGTCTTGCATCATGTCTAGGACGTGACTTCCTGGTTACCACGGTCAGGGATTCGTACTGAATATGGATTAGGCTAATTACTAGATCAAACTATAGTTCATGGAGAATTTTCAGTCACAGGCGATCTCGTTATCTGGGCGCTTTAAACGGACTTGTAGCCTACCGACGAGTAGGGCACATTTCCAGCACACTGTCATGTGTTGCAACCTCTAAGTCACCTAAGGATACATTGTCTCCCGGGCAATGTACCCAACCATACTCTCAACCCGCGGAAGGATAACTGGATAGTCTGCAGGGCTTGGGACTGGGTATTTCTCATTTGCATCTTGCTAGTAACTAGGCTTGTGATAACCCTAGTTAGTTAAGTAGTAAGCCGTAGTAATTGCTTGGCCGTTTGTGAATGGATGGTGTCCACCTTGTCTAAGTCTCGTCTAGTCCCTGTACCTGGTACCCCTGATCATGATTGTTTTACTTATCTTTAACAATAAATGGGTAGAGACAAAGTGCTATTCAGGCGAAGGGTTACGACCCCGGTCCTTGTTTGGTTTAAGGGTTGTAACCTGGCTCCCGGAATGGTCCACGTCCTTAGTCGTTTATTGTCCTGTTGTACTCTTTATTACTTGTACTTTTCTTTTATTTCTTATGCTCTGATATGCTGGCTTTTGTTCTTATTTCGTGGCCTCCTTTGTGGCACTTTCTCTTTCTGGGGTTTGACCCAGCTGGTTTTGTGTGGCCAGATTTCGGAGTAGCACCCGAGGATCCACCGAACCTCCAGCCGAATGGTGGCGACTAGAAGGAACCCGGGCTACGAGTGGGGTTTCCATTTTGTTTCGCTCACTACACTGTAAAATTATTCTTTTGAGGCGTTTAGCCGACGAGCACTTGTTAGCTCGATGCATATTTACTTACTGTCTGCCTACGGGCTGTAAACATGATTAACAAATCCTAGCGTTGATCATGTATGACTGAACTCTTGCTAGTCTTGATATTTTGTACGACTAGCTTCATGATCATCCAATATGTAATATTTGGGACGTCTTTTATTGTATATTTGGTGGTCTAACATCTTGTAACTATATTACTTGCTTGAGATTGAGATAATAGGCTTGACCTTAAGAGACCGTTGGCTTGTAGTAAACCCTCATATCTAGACAGTCGTGACCGTATAGCGAGGTGGATTCCATTTCAATATACGTAGCTGGCTATGTACGCCCCCGCTCTCCAGTATTCTGGTTCTGGGACGTCACATGGTTTAAGTGGTGGCCCATGCAGGTCTTGGCATTCAAGATGTGTGAGGGTTTACCGGATAGATGTCTCAATCAGTCTCGTCTTTGATCTCCGTTCATATCCTCTGAATCTCTGGATTCTTGCCCTGATCTTGTGCTTGTATCGTTGATCTGTCCTGGTCCTTTCTTATTGTTTTCCCTATGTCGTCTTCTTCAGCGGCACTGTACCTGACCCCGCCGATCAGTAAGGTGGAGCACTTTCCGTGGACCAGCAACCCGGAGATCAAGCCCAGCATTCCGGAGTAGCCTCCAGAGTTGTACCTACTGGAGGAGAGCCACCAGTTCAGCCCGTTCGACCTGCCAAGCCTGATGATGGCACCTTGGTAGGTCTCATCAGGACCTTGATAGCTTCCCAGGATCGTAGAGGAGACGCCTTGCACCAGGTAGTGGCAGATGCTTTGACCAGAGGTGGTCATCCAGGGAACAGTACGGCCAACAGCTTCAAGCGCTTGAACCCTCCATTCTTCGACGACAGCGAAGATGCGATTGCCGCGGACGCTTGGCTTCAGGATACCGAGGTGGTTCTGGAAGCAGCTAGGACACCTGAGAATGAGAAGGTGGCGGTGGTACGCCTACAGTTGCTAGACTTAGCTCGCAGTTGGTGGGCGGTGCAGGCCGTGGGATTAGCGGTGCCGGTTACTTGGGCGGTGTTTAGAGAAAGATTCCAGACGAAGTATTTTGATGCTGTAGCTCGGTACGACCTACAGACGAGATTTACCAACTTGAAGCAAGGAGGCAGATCGGTCGACGGTTATGCATCTGAGTTTTTTAGACTCAGTAGGTTTGCCCCCACCTTGGTGGCGACCGAGTTTGATAGGGCCCAGCGGTTCCAGCAGGGGCTGCATTTGGAGATCTTGTTGGCAGTTGAGCAGTTCGAGCACCAGACGTTCGATGCAGTATTGAGGGCAGCTAGGAGGCACGAGTACACCTCCCAAAGGATCGTGGATAGGACTGGAGGTAGGAAGCGATCCCACAATCAGATGCACCAATCATCAGCTCCAGTCCAGGCAGCTAAGGTTTGACCATTGGAACTCCGAGGCGGGCGGCCTCAGTGACGTAGGTTCAACATTCAACCCCGACGTACCCGCAGCAGCAGAAGCAGAAGCAGACTTTCGCGATGGGATGTTCTCTTTGCGGGAAGCCAGGGCACGTGGTGGCAGATTATCGCAGGGTGCAGGGATTGTGCCTGGCTTGTGGAGCGGCAGATCACAAAATAGGAGCCTGCCCGAATAGGGGTAGTTCGTCCTCTTCCAACCTAACCAGTCCGTCGGTTAGGGGACCCGCACCTATACAGCAGCAGCAGTACCCGAGGCCATTGTTGCCTCAGGCCCAGGCATTTCATCAGCAGAACCAGCAGCAGTACGCCCAGACTTAAGTGCAGAGCAGGCAGAGAGGTTTCCAGCAGAGGGGACCCGCAGCCAGAGGACAAGGTCCGGCAATGATGATGGCTATGGAAGAAGATGTTGCACCAGGTGAGGTAGTGGCAGGTACTATTCTCGTCAACTCCTCTCCAGCATCGGTATTATTTGATTCTGGTGCATCGCATTCATTCATGTCTGCACGATTCATAACACGGATAGGACTGGAGCCAGAGTCATTATCAGTAAGGCTCAATATACTTACTGGTAATGGTCTTGTGGGAGTAGATCGAGTGTTTTTCTCGTGTCGGATCGTATTTAGCGGTAGAGAGTTCCCCGCTAGATTTATAGAGTTCCTTATGGCAGACTATGATGTAGTCTTAGGCATTGATTGGTTGAGGAACCAGTATGCTAGGATAGACTGCCACATTGGTAGGGTTGTTTTCAGTATTCCAGGTGAGTCAGAGTTCTCATTTTCCAGAGGCACAGTGGAGCCATCTTTCCCAGTATTACGGATGGCAGTAGCAGCAGTACAGTTACCCAGGATAGTTGAAGAGTTTCCAGATGTCTTTCCAGAAGAACTTTCAGGGATGCCGCCAGAGCGGGAGATTGAGTTCACTATAGACTTGATCCCCGGGACGGTACCAGTATCAGAGCGAGTCTACAGGATGGCGCCTTTAGAGTTGGAGATTTTGTACAAGATGATTGAAGAAATGAGGACCAAGGGATTCATTCGTGCAAGTGGATCGCCTTGGGGAGCCCCGATGCTTCTTGTGAAAAAGAAGGATGGTACCTCCAGGTTATTTGTAGATTATCGTACCTTGAACTCAGTGACAATCAAGAACAGATACCCTCTCCCGAGGATAGATGACTTGTTTGATCAACTCAAGGGGGCTTCAATATTTTCGAAGATAGACTTGCGGTCAGGATACCACCAGATCAGAGTCAGAGAGCAGGACATCCCAAAAACAGCGTTTAGATCGAGGTATGGGCATTGGGAGTTCCTTGTTATGCCATTCGGAGCAACCAATGCGCTAGCCGTATTCATGGACCTCGTGAATCGCATTTTCATGCCTTACTTGGATCAGTTCGTGATCGTGTTTCTAGATAATATCCTGGTCTACAGCAAGAGCGAAGCAGAGCATGAGCAGCATCTCAGAATCGTCCTTCAGACGCTTAGAGAGCACCAGTTGTACGCCAAGTTCAGTAAATACGAGTTCTGGCTCGATCGCATTTCGTACTTGGGTCACATCATTACCCGAGGAGGAGTGGAAGTGGATCCCCAGAAGATTGTGGCTATCGAGACATGGCCAGTACCTAGCTCAGTGGCAGAGGTTCGTAACTTTCTTGGATTAGCCGGCTACTACCGGCGATTCATTTCAGATTTTGCGAGGATTTCAGCACCGATGACCCAGTTGACCCACAAGGATGTGCCGTTCGTATGGATAGCAGAGTGCCAGGAATTATTTGAGAAGTTGAAGCGAGGTTTGGTAACGGCTCCCATTCTGGCACTTCCAGATGGGACTGGAGGATTCACAGTTTATTGCGACGCTTCAGACAGAGGATTGGGGTGTGTCCTGATGCAGCATGGGAAGGTAATATCTTATGCATCACGTCAACTTCGTGATCATGAAAAGAATTACCCGACCCACGACTTGGAACTGGAGGCAGTAGTGTTTGCACTCAAGTTATGGAGGCACTACTTGTACGGAGATAGAGTGTAGATATTTACTGATCACAAGAGCCTGAAGTATGTTTTCACCCAGAAGGACCTTAATATGCGGCAGAGAAGATGGCTCGAGCTACTGGTGGACTATAATGTGGATTTGCAGTATCACCCAGGGAAGGCCAACGTTGTAGCAGATGCGTTGAGCCGGAGAGCCGTAGTTTACTTCCTAACAGCGCAACCAGAGTTATTGGCAGATCTTCAAAATATGGGAATCGAAGTGGTTCTTCCTACCGACGTAGCGTTGATGTCCAGTCTACAGGTTCAGTCCAGCATAGTTGAGAGGATCCGGAGAGTGCAGTCAGCAGATTCCAAGATTCAACGACTCAGAGCCGAGTGTGAGGCAGGAAGAAGGCTAGAGTTGTGCATTCATGAAGATGGTACACTTCGACACGGCACTCGTCTTTGTGTACCCAGTGGAGATATCAGACAGGAGGTCATGGCAGAAGCTCACAGTTCACAGTATTCTATTCATCCCGGTGGCACGAAGATGTATAGAGACATTCGTCAGTATTTCTGGTAGAATGGCATGAAGAGGGAGATAGCCCGGTTTGTCTCTCGGTGTTTGGTTTGCCAGCAGGTTAAAGGTGAACATCAGAGGCCCGCTGGACTTCTTCAGCCCTTGTCGATTCCAGAATGGAAATGGGAACACATAACCATAGATTTTGTGATTGGATTGCCTAGATCCCCAGCCGGTCGAGATGCTATTTGGGTTATAGTTGACAGGCTCACGAAGGTAGCTTACTTTCTCCCGTTCAGAGTTGGGCAGTCTACGGCTCAGCTAGCAGAGATGTACCTCAGGAAGATTGTCAGGCTTCATGGTGTGCCCGTCAGTATCACCTCGGACCGAGATTCAAGGTTTACGTCACACTTTTGGCGCAGCTTACAAGAGAGTTTGGGAACTCACCTTCAGTTTAGCTCAGCTTATCACCCACAGACAGATGGCCAGTTGGAACGCACAATCCAGACTCTTGAAGATATGTTGAGATCTTGTACCCTTGACTTCGGTGGTTCATGGGAGGATCACCTTCACCTGGTGGAATTCTCATACAACAATAGTCACTACTAGGATAAAGGCTTTAGACGACCAACAGTTTTTTGTCGCGTAAATGTAAAATTAGTTGCCTTAGGTTTTTCGCCACCAAATTTCTTGGTCACAAGCACCGTCGCCTCAGGCTCCTGGCCCAAAGTCAGGGACGACTAATTAAGCATTTTAGTTGCAAAAAGTCTTTGGCTACTACACTGTTGTGAGAAAATGTCTTTGTCGTCCCAAAATTTTGGCCAAGAATGTTTTGTCACCATAGGTGCTTGGATTTTTTAGAGGGAAGGACGCACCAATACTTTTGGCGACTAAAACAGTTAGCGTAGGTAGTCTATGGTGACTACTTTGGTTGCAATAGATAGTATGTGGAGACTATCATTGGTCCCCTAAGGTTGTATGTGGTGACTATGCTTGGTCGTAATAAGTATTGTGTGGCGACTACCATTTATCGCCTAAGACACTTTGTGGTGACTGCTTGGTTGCAATAGGTAGTATGTAGAGACTATTATTGACCGTCAAAGGTAGTCTGTGACGAGTATCATTTGTTGCCTAAGACACCTTGTAGTTACTATAATTAGTCGCAATAGGTAGTGTGCGGAGATAACAATTGACTGCCAAAGGTAGTATGTGACGACTATCATTGGTTGCCTAAGACACTCTATGGCGACTATGATTGGTCATAATAGTTAGTATGTAAAGACTACTATTGACCGCCAAAGGTAGCATGTGACGATTATTGTTGGTTGCCTAAGACACTCTATGTCAACTATGATTGGTCGGAATAGGTAGTGTATAGAGACTACTATTAACTGCAAAAGGTAGTCTGTGATGACTATTATTGGTCGTCTAAGACACGCTCTGGCGACTATGAATGGTAGTAATATGCAGTATATGAAGACTATTATTGATCACCAAAGGTAGTATGTGACGAGTATTATTAATCGTCTGAGGCACTAATTTTTGTTACCTTAGGTAATCTTTTGTTACTAGTTTATTGTGGTAAAAGATTTTACATGGCTGCAAAATGTGCGTGCCATATTTGAGACAACCCAAATTAGTCCTATAAGTCGTATCAGGTACCACGCGATCTTATTATCGATAAATAAAAGTAAACAAAACAAAACCAAATATGAATATTATTATACTAATAGTTCATCATAACTCAAAACAACCAATGTAGAGTGCACAAAATTAAACTAACTGTGAACAAAAGTATTTAGTAAACTACAACTATAAAAGATCTAATCTAAGTAAAAGATTGGCTGTGATCGCTCTCATCACCATCTTCAAAATCTTCATGAGATAAAGGAGCGGGTTCAGGAATTGAAAATCTGGGGACAAGAACTTGTAGTTGTTGCATCACAAAAGTCCATTGGGCCTTTTGTTCTTCGTGTTCAACAACAACTTTCATTCGAGCTTTCTTCTCCATCTGAAGCTGCGCCTACAACTCTTGCACTTCTTTAGTTAAGGCAATTGAAGATGTATTAGATGAAGATGACGAACTAGTTTCCCGAACTCGTCCCTTCCCAGCTCCACGGATCATCCTACCACAACTACGTCCAATCACATCTTCCATAATCTTAGTGCCTACATTTGGTGCTACAACAATCTCGTCCATCGAGGTTCCCTCATCAGTGATATTCTCAAGATATTCATTCTTCCTTTTTATCATCTCATCCTGTAAAACCATTATTTGATTAGTTAAAAGCGAAACGATATTACTTTATTATGTAATAGAAACAGTTTCTTTAAACAACTAAAATATATACTTACATGTGCATCCTTTGCTGCATCATTGACCCAATTTTTCTTCTTTTTTGCCATATGAGTTGTACCCCATGTATCGATATCAGGAAATTGCGAGCCACCCTAATAATAACAACATACACAAAATTGATACAAATGCTAATATTGATATTCACGAACTTTATAAATGAAAATAATTATTTGATTACCTCAATGTGATCATGGTAATACAATGAGAATGGTCGTGAACCACCACAATGCTCCCATCGTTTCTTTGACCGGTTAATTGAATTGGTTTCAGATCTTTTCTGCGGTAAACAAAGACAGATTAAAATGGTACATAATTGCAAAAGCAATAGTACTTAAAACTCATAATTGAATATATAGACATATCAGTATAATTAAGTTGAAAAATATCAACGCATCACTATAATAAAACTCATAACTGAACATAGGGGTGTTCTAACATATCAGTATAATTAAGTTAAAATTAAGCCTATATATAATCAAGAACTTCAAAAGTATAAGACAACTCAACACATCAATATAAGAAAACTCAAAACTTCTTATGAACTGTTTAGAAGCAATTATTACCTGGTACTTTTCACTCATGAAATGGTCACATAACCACTCCCACTCTGATAGATCTCTCTCTCTTAGAAGCTTTATAGGAGGATTTTTCCGAGCTACCTCATCCGACTCGCAGCTCTTATAATACTTAGCTAGTTTGTGCTTATAGTCATTGTACCTATTTCTCATATTATCACAAATGTACTTGTACCATTTTGGCTCCTTCGTATCTATATCAAAATTTGTCTAAATCACAACATAAATTATAAGTAATTACTCATTATAATAGAATTGAGTTATAAATGAATAATATTCCACACTTACCGTGACTCCATCTATTAGTTTCTGTTTAGTATCTTCATCAATGTCGTCCCAGTGTGCCTGAAGTAGCGGGACAAGGGTCCGAACTTGGTAACCACACTCGTGAGATAGTAGGCTGGATATGTTTCGAACTTGACCCATAGGCACCCCCAAATCCTCATCAAGATGAATTTCAATCCTCTTACCTGAGGTCAACATGATGGTGGAGGTCTTAATTGCCCTAGAAAATCCTCTTGTTTTCTTAGGAGCAGAGTTTCTTGCATCTGATGCTAATATATAAAAAAAACAAATACAAGCAACATCACTAAGGAGCATAGTTTTTTACGAGCATAGTTTATTTATTTTTGCTAATTGGATAGATTATTTATCATGAGAGTTAGTAGAGCCTCTTGGAGCTTCAACGAAATTATGAGAGGTATCATCACAAGTACTAGACCTTTGCAATGGTTCAGAAGAATTGAGATTCATTCCCAACGATGGAGTAGGTGCTACTCCTGTACTAACATTCAAGTTTGACGAAGACCTACTAGGGTTCGAACCTATTCCACCACCAAAAGAATTGCCATTCATACCCAAAGTTGTTGCTAACCTTGTTGTCATACCCAAGGTCTTTGAGGGAATAGTTGGCGGTAAACATGTTCCACCACCTGGGGAAAAAAAGATTTTTGTCAATATTTGTGTCTGTACAAACTGAAAATTAATACAATATTTTACATTAACATAAAGATCATAGAAATCCAATGATGTTAAAAATAGCTAAGAAGATTAAAGTAAATTTAACGTAAATTAACTGAGAATATAATTACACATTGATACCCACTCATTGCAGTCTCCCAAGAAACCCCTATTCTTCTTCTTGACACCCACTCATTGATACACCATATCTCTTAACGCGCGCACACACACACAACTTTTACCTGTGACACTTGTACATCTCCACTTGTTGCCATCTGCTGTAGATACTGCTAATAACAATCTAATTGATACACCAAATTCCATGATACTTCTACCTGCTACATACTGATGGAACCCTAGAGGGGGGGTGAATAGGGTTAAGCTAACTAATCAAGCACTTAGCACAAGCTAATAGGCAATTTAAAAATATAAGTGCAAGAGAAGAATAAAAAACAATACCGACACCCGATGTATCCTGATATCCTCCTAAGAGGCAGTCCAGTCCCGGAACTCTCTCCGGCTTTAATCCACTATTTGAGTAAATAGTTACACACGAGTTTGGATCCGAAGAACTCGCCAACTTCTTACACGAGAGCTTTAATCCGAAGGCCTCTCCAACTTCAACCGAGAGTTTGGATACGAAGACTCCCCAACTTCAACCGAGAGTTTGGATACGAAGACTCTCCAACTTCAACCTTTCACAATAGGTTTTGATCTCCTTATACAATAAGATGAAGATCTCACTTTTCAACTCAAAAACTCTAACACAATTTGTGGATGACAAATGAAAGCTTTGTAGAGTTGTTTGTGGATAGGCTTTGGTGGTTTAGAAATTTTTAGGCTCAAAGCATCATCCTTGAATGAAGGGGTTCAAGGCTATTTATAACCAAAGCATTGAAAAGAGCCAAAGACAACTTTACAGCCAGCGACCGGCATACCGCCGGTATGAGTCGGCATACCGTCGGTATACCGGTCTGGGATTGTAACGGCTCGAAATATAGCCGTTTGGATCATTTAATGCTGGAAATCCGACTGTTGGACTTTCAACGTTACAGAATCGGTATACCGTCGGTATGATCCGGTATACCGTCGGTATGCCAATTTTATGGACATAAACTTTCTGTGAACAAAATCGATATACCGCCGGTATGCACCGGTATACCGTCGGTATGCCGGTTTTCATCCGAAAATGATCCTGGGCTGGTTTCTACCCTAGCTTTCGATTTTGCCATCCATTTCTTGTGTTTACAATAATTCCTAAGACTCATTACAGACTCCAGATATACTGTAGCAGGTGCAGGCTTCTTCAGAGTCTTGAAATGATGATGGCATGCTTGGCTTCTTCCTTTGATAGGTGCTGGCTTTTTTTCTTGGCGGCAACAGTCCAAAGATATCCAGTTTGCGAAAACTGAATACCTTTCGGGGGCTTCGCCCCCGAACCCCCGACGAGGGGCGCTGCCCCCTCGACCCCCATCCGCTGACCGGGGTGCGTGGCTCCGGAGATGTCGTTGGGTGGTTCAGAGAAATCTTATGGGATCCGTCGTCTTTGGCCCACCATGATTTCTTCATTGCATATGTCCATATTGATCTTGCTTATTACTTTTCTGTATGTACATGTTAGACGAACAAAGCAGTATACATAGTAGCAAGTATGATAAGTTTAATGCACATCAGGACAATGCTGAGTTTAATTATAATTGCTAAGGTGATAGCATAAATGTTAGTGATATCATAATGATTAAACTTAATTGAATAACCACAATCAAAAACATAGTTTTGATTTTGGCAACCCGATTAAATTTAAGATAGATAAGCTCATATCACTAATATGTAAACCAATAGGCACATATCACCAAAGGTATAAGTATAAGTAGAAATGCTCTAGCGATAGTATGAAGATTAGTGATAATAAAATGCTAAACTTAACATATTAACCATATTCAAAAATATGATACCATCATTGGGCCAACAATCTCCCCCTTTTTGATTATGGCAAATCGGTTAAGTTTAGTATGGACACAATAGATGCATGTATCACTAATATACAAAAGACATAAGCAATATCACTAAAAGCATACTACTTAGATTACTTATAAAAGCATACTTAAACTTACTTCTCCCCCTTTGACATGATCAAAAATAGGTTCTCCCGTACTAAGAGATAAAATAAAATCAATCTCAAGCATAGAAATCAGAGCATGGGGAGCTTATAGACAATCATGATCAAGATATACTAATGAAAAATAATGGGAGAAGTGTGTAAAGACAAGTGTATAAAACTACATACCAAATGTAGAGTACTAAATAAAAAATTGCTTGTCAAAACACAATATGGTTGGTAAAACTAAAAGTATTTGAAAAACAAGAAATAAGTAGTTTACCAACTTGAAATCCAAGGAATAAATCCAAAACACAATAGGATATAAAATATTGCTCCAGTTTTGGAAGAGAACTATGAAATAAAGGATTTCAAACAAAAGCCATGAGGAATAGATAATTGCAACTAATAGATACCAATTGAGATATGACATTAAATAACATTGATCAAAGAAACCATTAAAAATCATAATTGTCCACAAATAAATAGTGGAACAAAATAAAAGAATGATCAATGTAAAATATTGCAATTGATATAAAGTAATCTCATTATTTGCAAAATCAATATGCTTATCCAAGTTCATGCATTTGAACTCAATTACCTTATCATGCTATATGAATACCCTTTAGATAAACATGAAGGTAAAGGAGAAAAATACTTGAGAAAGAGAAATTCAGTCGACTTGAATGCTCCCCCTCAAAGTATTACCAATATAGATAGACAAGAATTTTAGGTAAGTCCTCAATAAGAAAAGCCAAATCAATGAAAGCACAATAGTCATCAAGATAAGATATGAAAGATAATATTAAAAAGATGACTTATTTAATCCATTTAAAAGAGAGAGATGAGATAATAAGGACAATCACATACACTCTCATAAACCCTTCAAAAATAAAAATATCATGGCCTCAATCAATAAGATATAAAAATGAAGAAAATATGGGTCCATGATAAACTATGTATACGACATATTAGAGGGTATAGATGAATTAAAATAATTAATTTGCTCCCCCTCAAAATATGCATATCTAGTTCCAAAGCACTTATAGCATAAAATAGATAACTACAAGATCTAGGGGTAAATCAACTATGGATTTCTTCCCCTTGCTCAATGCATTTAAGGCTATAACATCGTCATAAGACGAAAAATATCATTTTTAGTCAAAAGAGATATCCAATTAATAGCCACTAAAGATGAGAAAACAAAAGAATATTCCAATATAGCACATGTAATCAAAAGATGATATACACTAACCTATGTAGAAGTAACTCATATTTAAATAAGATATATTAATGTATGTTACCTTTTGAGAAAGATGTCATCATAAAAAAGAATAAGGACAGTTAAATCAATCATAATGAGAGTCAAAAATATCGCTCAAAAATAAAATAAAAATAAAACTCAAACATCATGTCCATGATTATCTAATTAAGAAAGAATCAACCAATTTATTACTTTGCATGGACTAGGTATGTTGTACCACATATTTATCCAACAACGGATAAATTCAAACCTTGCTAATGGTAAATTAATAACCCATAAAGTTCAAATAGCAGAGGTCATATGTGATAAACCATGAGTAGTCAAAGTAGAGTAATAAATTAACTTGATAATCTCATAACTAGATAATTTAAGGCTACTTAATCATTAGGATCATTCATAACGTAAACAATGAATAAACATGATCCAATGATAAATCTTATCAAGAGAAAAATCAAAATCCATATTTATAAAGAATCTTACAGATCAATGAAGAATATGGAAAAGAGTCAATCTCAAAATGATCACACATTCAATCTAAAGAGATGTAATGATAATACGATAAAATCATGACTCAAAAAGTGAGAAAAATTTAAGAGATACATGCTAATGACTAATAAGGAAAGAGACTTAAAGAAAGGAATCACAAACCTCCAAGAGAAACAAGATCTAATCAAGAATTTGTAAAACTAGTTTTAGAGAACAAACATATGTATAAAAAAAGGCACAAATTACATTTAGAAGAATCACAGGTCTTGTTTATGTAATCTAGCATATCTTATATAGATTGAAAAGAAAAACAATAGCTAGATGAGTGAAAGTGAACCAAATTATATAGCTTAACAATATATCATAAATAAGAAGCTACAAAACTAATTAAGATTAATGAGGTAGGTCATTAACAAGATAAATGTGCTCATTTAATCTTAAGTCACTAACACTAAAGATACTTGCTCAAGCATAGAGTTCACAAAGAGGGCAATACATTTTGAATGAACAAAATAATTTATAGACTCTTTACTAAGCAAGGATAAGAGCATAAGATGACAAATAAATGAATTAATCTCTTATCAAGTATAGACCAAAAGAGATACTCATGAAAACATAATAAAATAAATCTCTTTGCCAAGTATTGAGATTAACCTAAGATAATAAAATGATAGATCGATCTAGAGAATGCAAAATATTATAACCATTTTGAAATAAGTGTATTCTCTACAAATAGAAAATCTCAACACAAAAGCTCAAACCATAGTAACTAAAGTCATAAGAAGTATGATGTATCAATTACATGTATTCTCATGTGCTACAAAAACCACTGGGCAACAATAATTCAAAAGAAGCATAAATCCAAGGAATGAGCAAGGAAAGATCATTTAGATCAAGAAAGCTATAAATGTGCTAAAGATAGCAAGAGACACATTTTTCAAAAGTTTTCATAGTGCACCATAGTAAAATATAAAGATATAAACTAGAAAAAGTGCACTAATTAAGGAGGTGAATTTAACAAGAAAGGTAAATCACAAAACACTATGATCCTTAAAAGAACTTCCATAAATAGTCATGAACTGGACACTAATAAACATTTTCTCTCAACATCCCAACTTAAAGGTATAAAACAAATAAATATCACAAGTTAGGAATTATTTGTATATGAAACTATATAAAACTATATATATCACGAATAGGCATACATGAAAAGATAAAAAATTAAGAACATGTATCCATAATGCCAACCAAAAAGTCAAGAAGATATCATCAAAAGAAGACTTTAAGGAAGAAGCTAATTGATTCAAAAAGAGATACACAAATTTGATCAAAAGAATCAATAGCTAGAGTATGAGTTAAGCACAAGTTTAAAAGTAACAAGTATGAATAAATACTCTTCAAGTTAATATAAAACTTTAGCTTAACTCATATGCCTACATAAAGGTATTTATACAAAAATAGATATCAATATAAGAGATACATGAACTATATGTAGACGAAAATATAATGAATATAGTCATGTATCCTTAATGAATATTTGAAAAATTATTACAAATTCAAAAACATGTATAAATAAATTTCATTAGGCAAAGACATAATTGATTCTCAAGAAGATAATCAAGATAAGGTATAAAAATCAATAATAAATATATTATGTAAGCACAAGGTTAAAATGGAAGTATAAGTGTATACTTGTCAAGTGATAAGAAGCTTGTGCTAAACACATATATTCATAAATACCGATTAATAGTAAATAAGACATATTTTAAAGAGAAATCGGTAAGCAGTAACTATTTCAAAAACTTTAAAGACGGAGAGTTAAAATCATATTAACTCAAATCAAAACCAAGCTCCTATGGACTAGAGTGATATGCATGCTTTATAAATAAAGAATAAGAATAACGAGCATGCAAGAATAAAAATGTCACACTAATAGAAAATGAGTGATAAACTACATAGTGTGAACTAATCATTTAAGCTGAGTAACTAGTCATGCTAGATAAAAGAATAATAAGAGAATTAACTAAGCAGCTAGTATTATATCTCACATTGATTTATATAAAAGGTAACTAAAGGATATCAATGTGAGCTAGTAGCAAGACATCAAGAGAAACATACTAGATTCTACAAATATAAACAATTTAAAGAGAATCGTTTAGCATGTTACCAAAGTGGCTCTAGTGGCCACGCTTGTGTTGGTGCAATTGCTTGGAAGATGACCTTTGAGCTTTGCAACCACCAACACGCTCCTCGGTGCTATGTCCCGATACAAGAAGCTTCACCTACAATATTAGATGAAGACTTTGGTATCCAAATAAACTTGGATCCACATTTATTAGCTTAAGGGACCCACATACTATTTACTCTAGCATTGGTAGAAAAACTCCTACGAATAGGACAAGTGAAGCTCATGTGTCCAATGCGAGAGCAATAGAAGCACCTAATACTAGTGTGTGCACATGTATCGGAATGAGTATGATTAAGAACATGTGACATACTAGAATGATGAATATCTCTAGAGTGAGCATGAGAAGATTTGGTTTTAAGAATATCATATTCTAATATCAAATCATCATGCAAACAAGTAAGAGAATCGAATTTAGCATTTAAAGCATAATTCTCTTTTTCAAATAAAGCAATTCTAGAAATAAAATCATCATTTTGTTTCTTTAAAGAATCAATAGAAGAATCGTGCAAAGTTAACACACGCGTTTGACTTTTAAGATCTTCTATAGATGAGGAAAGAGATTTGATTTTTAAGATTAAAGCCTCATTCAAACTCTTTAAAGAAACATATGATGAGTTTTGAGAATCAAGTCTAGATAATAGATCATTGTTTTCATTTCTCAAAAACTCATTTGCTTCTTCTAAATGAATAACCTTTTCAGAAAGTTCTTCATTTGTAGAATGAAGGTTGTCAAGAATCTCTAAGGATTGTTTAGCCATGGCTTTCCACTTAGAGTATTTCTTGCATTTAGAAGAAACATGATTGTCTATGCTACTAGAAGTAAAACTCTCTTTATCGGAGGAGGAGTAGCAGGAATACGATGCCATAGAAAAATAACAAGGATCTACTCTAAGGATGTTAAGCCTAACAATAGAGTCCTTGCTCTGATACCAATTGATGGAACCCTAGAGGGGGGTGAATAGGGTTAAGCTAACTAATCAAGCACTTAGCACAAGCTAATAGGCAATTTAAAAATATAAGTGCAAGAGAAGAATCAAAAATAATACCGACACCCGATGTATCCTGGTATCCTCCTAAGAGGCAGTCCAGTCCCGGAACTCTCTCCGGCTTTAATCTACTATTTGAGTAAATAGTTACACATGAGTTTGGATCCAAAGAACTCGCCAACTTCTTACACGAGAACTTTAATCCGAAGGCCTCTCCAACTTCAACCGAGAGTTTGGATACGAAGACTCCCCAACTTCAACCGAGAGTTTGGATACGAAGACTCTCCAACTTCAACCTTTCACAATAGGTTTTGATCTCCTTATACAATAAGATGAAGATCTCACTTTTTAACTCAATAACTCTAACACAATTTGTGGATGACAAATGAAAGCTTTGTAGAGTTGTTTGTGGATAGGCTTTGGTGGTTTAGAAATTTTTAGGCTCAAAGCATCATCCTTGAATGAAGGAGTTCAAGGCTATTTATAACCAAAGCATTGAATAGAGCCAAAGGCAACTTTACAGCCAGCGACCGGCATACCGTCGGTATGAGTCGGCATACCGTCGGTATACCGGTCTGGGATTACAACGGCTCGAAATATAGCCGTTTGGATCATTTAATGCTGGAAATCCGACCGTTGGACTTTCAACGTTACAGAATCGGTATACCGTCGGTATGATCCGGTATACCGTCGGTATGCCGATTTTGTGGACAGAAACTTTCTGTGAACAAAATTGGTATACCGTCGGTATGCACCGGTATACCGTCGGTATGCCGGTTTTTATCCAAAAATGATCCTGGGCTGGTTTTTACCCTAGCTTTCGATTTTGCCATCCATTTCATGTGTTTACAATAATTCCTAAGACTCATTACAGACTCCAGATATACTGTAGCAGGTACAGGCTTCTTCAGAGTCTTGAAATGATGATGGCATGCTTGGCTTCTTCCTTTGATAGGTGCTGGCTTTTTCCCTTGGCGGCAACAGCCTAAAGATATCCAGTTTGCGAAAACTGAATACCTTTCGGGGGCTTCGCCCCCGAACCCCCGACGAGGGGCGCTGCCCCCTTGACCCCCTTCCGCTGACCGGGCAGCGGAACCCCCGGGTACGTGGCTCCGGAGATGTCGTTGGATTGTTCAGAGAAATCTTGTGGGATCTGTCGTCTTTGGCCCACCATCATTTCTTCATTGCATATGTCCATATTGATCTTGCTTATTGCTTTTCTGCATGTACATGTTAGACGAACAAAGCAGTATACATAGTAGCAAGTATGATAAGTTTAATGCACATCAGGACAATGTTGAGTTTAAGTATAATTGCTAAGGTGATAGCATAAATGTTAGTAATATCATAATGATTAAACTTAATTGAATGACCACAATCAAAAACATAGTTTTGATTTTGGCAACCCGATTAAATTTAAGATAGATAAGCTCATATCACTAATATATAAACCAATAGGCACATATCACCAAAGGTATAAGTATAAGTAGAAATGCTATAGCGATAGTATGAAGATTAGTGATAATAAAATGCTAAACTTAACATATTAACCATATTCAAAAACATGATACCATCATTGGGCCAACACATACTACAACTAATTGATACACAATCTATATAAATTTGGGACACGAGCTAACTGCTGTAGATACTGCTACTTGCTACTAACAATCTAATATGATATTATTCAAATATTAGATACTGCTACTAAATCAGTATATACTAATCAGGGAATAAAATATTTTATTAACTAGATTGCTAACTAAATCATACTACAAAAATAAATTTATAGTATTTTATCTAATATTTGATACACAAATATTAAAATATTTTATTGTCACATAACAATCTAATTAATTTGATACACAAATCTTTGAATAAAATATTAGATTGCTAACTGCTGAGATAGGAGTGAACTATCGGATATGTACAAGTCTTCCAATGCACATTTATACAGACATTTGTAAACTTACCTACCAATGCACAAGTCTGCACAGAGCAAAACACACAACCGACACCTATCGGATATGGCCCTCATATATAGACTGTAATGATACCCAAAAGACAATGCCTTTGATCGAGGCCGAGATAGGAGAGAACTAAAAGAAGTTTAAGATAGTTTTATATCACATATTGTTGTTTCCATCGCACTATTAATACTGCTACTAATAAAAGGGATTGACTTTACTTTTTGCTGTCAGTGTGTTTACAATATTCAAAGCTAACAGTTCTAATCCATAGAAGTCAAAATATGGAAAGAAGGGGCAACTGGAGAGAAGTGGTCATGGCGATGGAGGTTCCTTCCCATTGTCATCATGTTCAACTATAATAGAAATACCATCACAAGCCAACATATGATAGAGGAACAGCTAACATTTTGCAATTTGTGACTTACATGATGCTGTTCTTTCATCATCGGATTTGCATAGAAAGTTAGAGAATGATTACTGTATAGGCTCTGTATTTGATAACATTTGAAGCCAATCAGATAGATTTTAACTTATCGACAGGCTCTAAAATTAGATTTAACTTATAGACAGGCTCTAGAATTAGGAACTCACTCGAAAAAGTAGACTTCATTGCTTTAGTATGATTAGAATGGGATGACACCCTGTGGTTCTGTTTTGGCTGGAATACTGCTCCTTGTATCAGTGCTATTGGGACTTCTGCTTTATATTCTATAATGATTTTATGATCTGCTTAACCAAGTTCTTACAGTTTGCTACATAATGCAGGAAAAGCTGTACCAATGGATCTTGAGACAGCATGAGGAAGGCTCGAGGGTGACAACAGCTGATATCATTACCCATATTCAGGTACTCTCACGTTGACTTGTTTAATATGATTTTTGTCTTTACATGTTTCCTCTTGTTTAAGCATTGTCTTCCACTAGAGTTATAAGAGGAAGCATTTCCTGGTGGAGGATCCCTTTGTGAACAAGAAATTTTATGTTTCTATTTTACATTTGGGTTGGTGCATCTTTTAGTACAAAATCATTTTTCGTATCTTTTGATCTCTTATACATGGTAGTATTATTTTTTTTGATATGATTTTACTTGTATCCGTACCCTACATGTCCCTCCTTTCAGTAAACAAACAGATACTACCTATGGGGGTAAAGGTTGTGTACATGTTATGCTGTGTACATGTCATGCTCCCAGACTGGATTTAAGTTCGAGAAATGGAAACAGATTGGAAACAGATACTACCTATGGGGGTAAGGCTGTGTACATGTTATGCTGTGTACATGTTACTTGTATCTGTACCCTACATGTCCCTCCTTTCAGTATTATTTTTTTCATAACCTAGAGATGGAAACAGATTGGATTTAAGTTCGAGAAATGGAAAAAATGCAAAATAAGGTACACCAAGCCCGTCCTAAATACAATGCTAACGAAAATGGTGAAAAAGATCATATAATGTCTTTGCTCTCGCTCTATATCCAGGGAGTATCAGGTCATAGAGAAGTTTGGGTCAACTAGATATCTAATTAGTTTAATGATTTGAAAGGAATAATCTCATATTGTTCTGCTATAGTGAAATGAAGAGAGTATATTATGTTAGACAATCTGTTGAAAATAAGTATGTTTGGGAATCTCAGATTCCGGGGAGCAGTGTGTTTGGGAATCTCAGGCTGGGGGGTCTTTCACGGTCACCAGAGATTACGGGGAGGATCTTGGTAGGGGGACTAAGATTACCCTATTCCTCAAGGAGGATCAGGTACTTGGAGCTCTAGTCACTTCTCTCCTTCGGATATCTTCATGATTTTACTGCTTGTTAAATAACCGACTCCTACAAGAAACATAACATCCCATTCTAAACACTGCCACTGTCTGATGTAGATATTGTTAATTATATGCAAAGTGCTGCTTGTTAAATACAATAGACAATGAGTGAGAAAATTAATAGCCCATACTAAATGATGTTTCTTAAATAATTGACTCCTATAAGCGTTTGAAGTAATTTTATAGTATCTACCTAAAGGAGTAAGCACTAGTCTTAACTTTTATTATTATTATTATTGAAGCTCTATTTCTAGGCCTATAATATTGGGTTATTGAAGCTCTATTTGTAGGCTTATATAATATTGGGTCAGGGATATGTTGATAGCCTAAGTATACTTTATGTTGTGTTTAGCATAATAACTTAGATAATCCGAATCCTGAAAATAGTTGATTCCCTAAACTTACGGGACATTGGAATTAATTTTCTAGGCTTATAATATTGAGTCAAGGATATGCTAATAATAGCTGCTTGTTAAATACAATAGACAACAAGTCTGAGATAATTAATAGCCCATACTAAATGATGTTTCTTAAATAATTGACTCCTATAAGAGTTTAAAGTAATTTTATAGTATCTACCTCAAGGAGTAAGCACTAGACTTATTTTTTTTATTGAAGCTCTATTTCTAGGCCTATAATATTTGGTTATTGAAGCTCTATTGGTAGGCTTATAATATTGGGTCAGGGGATATGTTGACAGCCTAAATATATTTTATGTTGTGTTTAGCATAATAGCTTAGATAATCCGAATCCTGAAAATAGTTGATTGCCTACTTAACTTACGGGACATCAGAATTAACTTTGTAGGCTTATAATGTTGGGTCAAGGATATGCTAGCTAATCCGAAATTCTTGTGTGTAGCATAAAAACTTGAGTAGTTTGATTTAACAAAGTCATGATTGATAATCCTAACTATAGCTGATTGCCTGCCTACTTAACTTATGAGACATCAAAATTAATTTTATCCACCTGCTAAAACCCATCTGCAATGGTCATTTCAGAGCATGTATCACATATCTTTACAAGTACTGTTCTTTAAAACCCGTTATTAATTCAAATTCCTTTTTTGAATATTAATGATGACCTGTAATGAGATAATTCAGGCAATTGGTTGTTATTCTCTTTTAATATTAGTTCTGCAGCCTACTTTGTATGTTGAAGGCTGATTTTGGCAATTGATCACCACATCTTATTATAAGTTCTGTTAGGGCCTGATTGTGTTATTACTAAATTGTCCTTTTTTAGTTTCTGTGCTCAATTCAGCTTATGGTTTAGGCAAGTCAAAAATGAGTTTTTGTTTTCTACATCCCATGCTTACTGATGGTCATCAACATATGGAACCCAATGAGTATCAGGATGATGCATCTTATGAAAGTAAAATATTCTAGTTTAGTCATACCCAATGATGTCAACCGCTTCTTATGAGGCACCACTCTGTCCACTACATCGTTTCCAACACTTGATCCAGAGCCATTTGTAACATCTTTCCGAGTAAGCTGATTCCTCCTACCACCACGTTGTACAGACTGAACCATGATCTGTATATATCATGAAATACAAATAAAATAAGTTCAGTAATCATAAAATACAAAAGTACAGTTGATATAACCACCCCCAATATAGCTACAGAAAAACTTACTAATCGAGATTACTATCTTCATTATTAACGTGTACAGCAATTTCGTCACCACTATCTGAAGATATTCCATCATCTATCTCATCATGTACATCATTATCATCATTATTAATTGCCAAATCAATAACTATTGCATCAATAGCTATAGGAGGAACATCATTTCTATGCAATGTAAGAAAACTTGGTTCATTATCTTCAACCACCCAAGGAATATCAGATGTGGAGTTTTCTTGGTATGCTATGTCATTCTCCATTTCATCACCCTCACTGATTTCATTTTCTGGAATATCCTATATGTGTCTATGATGCATCTTCTGAATAACTTTCCAACCAAAGCCCAACTTTGGGTCATCCACATAAAAAACTTGCTTAGCTTGAATTGCTAATATAAATGGCTCGCTTTCATACCACCGAGTATTAACATTAATGGATGTCAAATGGAATTCATGACGAAGTTTTGCTCTTGCACCACTGCTTCGAGAATTAAACCACTGACATTTGAACAACACAACTTGATAGCCTTTTCTATACTCCAAGACTACCACTTTGGTTAATTGTCCATAGTAATCTATGTCTCCGATGGCATATACCCCGCTATTCTGAGTCAAGAGCCTAGTATCACGTTCCACACAGATAAATCGAATTCCATTAACAATACAACAATCAAAAGAGTGGACTTTAGACTCGGGGCCTCTTGACAACTCATACAGCTCTTCATTGTATAGTGGTGACTTCTCCTTTTTCAGCTTCGACATCTAAAATTACCAAAATACATTGTTTCAGAATATATTATAAAAAATGACCAATTTGACACTAATTATTTAATTGTATTTACCTTATAGCGGAACCAACTAGGAAACATTTGCTTTTGCCTTTTTTCAATATCTACGGTACTTTCCTCTTCCAAGATTTGGTAATGTTCACTACATGATTTATTAAAACAATAAAATAACATAAAATAAAATAAAATAAAGTAAAATAAAAATATATAAATTACTGCCACCAAATATAAATTTAATAATACAACACATTCACTTACTGTAGAAATGAAGATACCTCATCGCAATTGGTCAGTATGTACCAATGAGCAATATTACGATCAGCTTGGGTCTATTCCTGCGATACTCTACCTTGATACGGACGAGCAACTTGTGAAAATACTGATAGTTTTTCATTACGTTCACCACCATCTTGGTATCTGTCAGGCTTATTGAAAGTTGTCTCAACATTGTGTAAGTACATTGAACAAAATGTGAGTGCTTCATTAATAATGTATGCCTCTGCAATTGACCCCTCTGGTCGAGCTGTGTTTCGAACATATTTCTTGTATGTTCCCAATAACCTAAAACATGTAATGCATGTATATCCTTCAGAATACAATAACATATGTACACATTTGCACTAAATTAGATAAAAATAACTTAAGAACCGGAAAGAATAATATACCTTTCTATGGGGTACATCCAACGATAACCAACAGGTCCAGCAAGCTTTGCCTCCCTTGGTAAGTGAACAGTTAAATGCACCATAATATCGAAAAATGTCGGTGGGAATATCCTCTCAAGCCTGCATAGTATGTAGACAATCTCATCTTCCATCTTATCCAAGTCGGCAACATTCAGTGTTCTCGCACATAACTGCTGAAAAAACCTCGAAAGTTGAACAATTGGAGTGTAGACATCCTTTTTTAGATATCTCCGAATACCAATCGGAATGATTCGTTGCAGCAAGATATGAAGATCATTACTCTTCAAGCCTGATATTTTTCCTGTGTCAATGTTCATTTTTTTTGCAATATTGGATGCATAACCATCTGGAAGCTGTAACGATCTCAAAAACCTTAAAAATTCTTTCTGTCATTTGGCGTTAGTGTGTACTCTGCTGGAGGCTTCTCATATTTATCTCCTTTTGGCTTCAACCAGAGCTTCTCCCTTATACCCATTTTTTGTAGATCTAAACGAGCCTTCCATGTGTCCTTGGATTTATTATCCAAATCCAAAAGGGTCCCCAAAATATTATCACATATGTTCTTCTCTATGTGCATGACATCTAAGTTATGCCTAATTTTCAATTTTGACCAATATTCCAATTCAAAAAAGATACTTTTCTTATTCCAATTTAATTCATCATCTCTCCGCTTTCTCTTTTTGTTGTTAGGATGTTTACCCATTGGCTCAAAATTGATACTATCCAATTGAGACAACAAGTCATCACCTGAGAAGTCCCTTGGTTTTGGTCGCCTTTCCACTTTTCCATTAAACTCTTTTGGACTTCTCCTCCATACATGGTTTCTTGGTAAGCCTCGACGAGCTCCCATGAAACAAATCTTATGTTTTAAGGGCTCAGACGTTATATCCATGTTACATACCGGACATGCCTTGTAACCATGAGTGACCCAACCAGATAAGTTCCCATATGCCGGAAAGTCATTAATAGTCCACATAACTGCTACGCGGAGATTAAATATAGAATTTGTTGCTTTGTCATAAGTTGCCACGCCATTCTCCCATAGCAATTTAAGCTCATCAATCAACGGTCTTAGATAAACATCAATTTCCCTACCAGGGGCTGATCGACCAGGAATTAACAAGGGCATCATGGTATATTCTTTCTTCATGCACTTCCATGGTGGCAAGTTATAAGGAACCACCACCAGTGGCCACATGCTGTAAGATTGGCTCATATTACCAAATGGATTAAAACCATCGGTTGCAAGCCCTAATCTGATATTTCGTGGCTCCATCGCAAAATCAGGATACAGCTTGTCAAATTCTTTCCAAGCAAGGCTATCAGCAGGATGCCTCATTACAGATTCATCATTTCTATTTCCATTTTTATGCCACAGCATATCTCCGGCAGTATGTCTAGACATGTACAACCTCTGAAGCCTAGGCGTTAGGGAAAAATAACGCAAAACTTTATTAGGAATCTTTCTTTTTGGATCATGCTCACTGGTCACATATCGAGGCTCATTACAAACTGGACATTTATCCTTTCCTGTATTCTCTTTGTAAAATAAAACACAATCATTCTTGCATGCGTGGATTTTTTCATACCCTAAGCCAAGGTCCTTTAGAATCTTACTTGCAGCATAGTGTGAATCTGGCATGTGATGATCAGATCTGGGTATCAACCGCTTCATTATCCCTAACACGTCGTTGAGTGATTTATTTGACCACAAATGATTAACCTTACATTGCATCAGCTCTACTGTAAAAGATAATACAGAAAACTCAGTACAACCAGGATATAATTCGCGTTGAGACTCTTCCAACAATCTCTCAAATTCAGTTGATCGATGCCTATGAGCATGATTGTCGTTCTCTTCCGTTGCATAATCATCAGTGGCATCATCATCGTCAAAATTGAAAGATGCATGAGGGAAGGCATTGTAGGATGTGGAAAATTATGACACGCTGTCATTTTTATCCATACGCTTAAAGACAGATGTCAGTTGAAGCCATACGCTCAATTCAGAGTTGTACGCTCATTCAAAAGCCATACGCTCAGTAAATATTTTATTATTTACTGAAGTGACAGCACAGCATATGTTTAAATGAGGAATGAATCTGACACTTCATCTTTCGTGCAAAGACAGCTGTCACAAGAAAAGTAACCGTCGTATAGGTTTTCGAAGAGTCGGTTTTGTCTTTTACGAGGACAACTCAGCAGCCTTCATAAATACAAAAGCCATCATTACTGTCAGTTATGACAGTCTGTCAGCCGTCAAATCCGCAGTCACGACGCTCGAGAAGATTTTGTCAGCTATGGGAAGATATGGTGTACTAAAGAAGATTGATGATAGCCACGTGGCCACTTCTCCAGTGAGCGTATCGACCTCACATGACTCCTTCTTCACACAGTCAAGTGAGCGTATGGACCTCACATGATTTCTTGCTAAACAAGCGAGCGTATGACCTCACATGACTCCTTGCCTATAAAGTGAGCGTATGGATTTCCTATGGCACTACGCTGTCCAAGTCAGCGTATAAACTCTCCTTCAACAAGGCAGCATATTACAGCAACCATATCCAGGATTACAGTCAACACACGTTCTCACGTGTCCTGTACCAGTTATCCACTTCTCTAGAAGTTATGCAACGTGGCATCCAGGCCATCAATCTCTCCTGAACATGCTCCACTACTTTCAACCGCACGCTAATGTGTCTCCATCAGAATTCGCCACGCGTCCCTGCAGTTATGCACACGTCAAGTAACTACCTGAGCGTATGCTTAAGGATAGTTATCCTGAATTCTATAAAAAAGAGTTTCTTCATCTTCATCAGAGACTACAGTCAATTTCAGAGAGAACAGAGAGATTGCCCAGTTGCTGTCCAAGTTCTTCAAAGTTCGAATCTTCTTCATCGCATCGTCCAAGGGATAAAGTAATCGTCTTCTAGATTAGATTTCTACAGTTGTAATTTTCTCAGATACAAAATAAATAAAGTGAATTTATTTATGGAAAACAAATTGGCGAATAAAGTGAATTTATTTATGGAAAACAAAATTTGTTTTCCATAAATAAATTGGCGACTCTGCTGGGGATAGCTGTCTCCTCCAATGAGATAGCAACAACTCAATGCGATACTTCGTCGATCGGCTTGACGAAGAAGACGATGGTTGTACAATTCGACCAATCGGCTTATGAAGAAATGCTCAAGGCGAAGGAGGGCCGCACTGCTTCCTCCGCTCTTCCTGTTGCCAAGAAGAAGGGACACTCCGTCTTTGTCCCTAAGTCTTCTGCAGCAATCCGAGACGCTTCTGTCACTTCTCATGCTGACAAGAACACGTCTTCAACTTCTATGAAGCACACTTCGGCTTCTCGAAACACGGCAACAGTGGTTTCCCCTAGTCACGCTGACAAAATTGGTTCTTTAACCAAGTCAATGTGTCCAAGGAAAACCATCTCTGGACATGTCAAAGTCCCTTCTCCTTCTATTCTTACGACAGCAGTCGGCTCTTTAGCCATTGATGACTCTGACCGTATGGCATTCAAAGGGCAGCGTACGGCAAAGGCAGTGTACAAAAGCCAACATCAGGCAGCGTACGCTGAGCCAAAGCCAGTGTATGCTAATAAAAAGGCAGCGTATGACCAGAAGTCCAAACTGAAGTCAGCGTATGCTAACAAATACAGTCCTTTGACTGTTTCTGAAAATCAGATTGGGGGTTCTCTTCCACAGAACATACAAATGATTCCTCCTCAACTTGCACATCTTGTGCCAACCAAGGAGAAAGACTCTTTAGTCAACTCCTCTACTTCTAAGGTCTTTACCTCTGGAGTTAATTTGACTAGTACTCTTACTAGATCAAACAATGGAAAACGTCTTTTGGCTAACTCCTCCAAAGATGGATTATTACCGACTCCTAGTCGGAATAATACTCATCTTCCTTCTCTCAAAATTTCTCGGTCTGAGAAAGGCAAATTACAAGTATCCAAGACTGATATCAAAGTCAAATCTCCCACGGATCTTTGTAATAAGCTTAATCAGAATCGGTTCGGTTCTACTGAGACAAGTATATTAGACCCTGATGCAGAATATGCCAAGAACTATGTGGCTCAAATTAATCAGTCTTTATACACTCAGGAACCAAGAAGACAGAAGAACAAAAGACAAGTTTCTACACAGAAACTATCTTCAAATACTTTCCAATCTGTTCCTACAGATCTCCGAGAATATTTGCAAAATAAACAGAGAATTGACACTCCATCTGGCTATGACATTGTCCATATTCGCCATGAAAAGCATGGTTGTGACTTCCAACCTCGGGTTGTCATCCAATGTTGTTGTTCACCAAAAAGACAATCTGTTTTCGAACGGATTCAATATGAACCAATGTTGGATGAAGATGAACCTCTTTATGCTTCTGTCAACATGACTTCCAGAAATATTGGGGGTAGCATACGGTCTGATGCTATATCAGACTCTGAAGATGGTGTTTATCTCGGCACTCGATCCAGGACCGGAGCCTTGACCAGAGCCTCTTCTTCTTCTCATCCAAGTGGTAATCCGGAGATCACAGAAGACTTCCTTGGAGAGTCCAATTTTCCAGTATTGACTCCTGTAAAAAGCCCTGGAAAAGATACTGATTCACACAGTGATGATTCAGAACAGACTGTTTCATCATCTATTCCTCGAATGATTACCACTTACATGGCAGAAAGTGATCATGAACCTTCGACTAGCAATGAGGCTCATGAACAGAGGATTTCTTCTTTAGAACAACAATTGCGAGCTATGGCAGATACATTGAGTGCTATGCACACTCTAATGCAGGCTCAACAACAGACAGCACCACCAGTGGTATTGAATACCCCTGGTGTTCCAAACCTCGAACCCTCTATTCCGGGGGTACAATCTAATGTTCCTGTACAAACCACACTAAGTCACTCTGAAGCTGGGGGTGGTACATATGCTGCAGTCCCTCCTCCCAATTACACTCTACAAGCCACAACTCCACAATCTTCGGGAGTTGTCTCTGAAGAATTGAAGAATCTCAAAACTCAATTCGAGGCATTCAAACAGAAGGATGGTTTACAAAGGTTAGGCATCAAACAGCCTTATCCGATAGAATGGAAGCAGGTATCGTATCCACCAAAATACAAACCTCCGACCATCTCTTTCTATGATGGGACAACCTCTCCAAGTCAGTTCATTAATCATTTTGAAGTAATGACTGATCAACTGCAACCAAGTGACGCTCTCCTTACTCGGGTGTTCATTGGATGTCTCAAAGGAACGGCTTATGAATGGTATAGAAGTCTTCCTGATGGGTGCATTACCTCATTTGCCGATTTTAAGCAAATGTTTCTTGAACGATTCTACGAAGGGCTCAATGATATGACCATGTCGGCCCTCATAAGAATCAAACAGAAGAATAATGAGACCACTGAGGAATTCATTGAGAGATTCAGAAGAGAAGCCCTCAAAATGCCTCTTGGAACTCCCGATGCTGTTACGATCGACACTTGCAAGTCGAACCTCTTACCAATTATCAGCATGTGGACAGGGTCCACTCAGTTCCAAGATTGGCCTTCATTCATCGTCAGTGCCAAGGCTGTCGAGGTCAGTGCTGAGACCTTTAAGGGTCTGGGGGTACAAATGGCTCCCAAAGAATCAAATCAGAGTGCTAGCAATAGTACTCGACCCAACAATCGCAAAGGGAAAGAAGCTCTTGAAGTCAATCTCCAAAACAGTAGTCAAGAGGTAAAGACTACCCAAGCTACTTCAGCTCCAACAAATCAACAACAGAGATCTCCTCGGCCGAAAGAAGAATATTCTTTCGATGATGACGATGTTCAGGGTATCTTTGAATGCTTACTCAAAGGTAATAAGATTCAATTGCCAGAAATTAAAAAGCCTGATGAAGCCAATAAGACAGATCATCCAAAATACTGTCCATATCATAGAATGCTGGGTCATACAATCCGGTCATGCTATGTATTAAAAGGGAAGATTCAAGAGATGATTAAATCAGGAGCTGTGACCTTAACACCCAAAGACAAAACAGTCACAGCAAATGTAATTTCAATGCAGTTCGGTGACTTCCCTCCCTTAATGATGGAAAGTGGGATTGTTCCTATCCCCAAAGCAACTCTCGAAGTTATAAACATCCCACCAGCACAGAATGACGGACTTGTTCCTGTCACAACTAAGAAGGGAGAAATCATGTGGATTCACCCAGACTTAAAGACAGAGTTTGAGACGTCTTTCTCTTCTCCTCGAAAGATTTCCTCATCTAAAAAGAAGCTCGGGAAGACTAAGTCATGCAATGTGACTTCTAGTTTTACACCCAATTTTTATCTAACCTCTACTTTCATCTCAGCAGGAAATTCACTCTCTACGAAGATAAAATCTGTACCTCAAATTGAAGATAGGTACAAACCTGCTTTTCATTTATACAGTTCACAATCTCGTGAATTGATGGCGAAGATGGGTTATGATCTAGCCACTGCCCCAGGTTTGAACTCAGGCAAGGGACTCCGAGCACCTTTGGCCATCACTATGAGACATAATCAATCTCGTGTTGGCCTTGGTTTCTGGAATGAAGCTTTCATCAAACATAAAAGAACCAAGAGCAAAATAAAGAATTGCAGCATGGTTTCCATAGACCTTGAACCAGAATCTGAAGTTGAAGTTCATGCTGGAACTCGGTCAGGAAAAGTATATTTGAAAGATTATGCTGAAGTTCCTGAAGAAATTTTTGACGTTCCTCCGGCTACAGCTTCAACTCCAGTCTCTACTGAAGAGCCTTTAAATGTTCCTGTTGAGACAGTTCCTTCTAAACCAACAGCAGCTGACAAAGGCAAACAACAAGTCCGCTTCGACAAACCATTGAAGAAGTCATCTCCTACAGGACTTGAAAAGCCTTATAATTTTGATATATTGGCTCAACTAGCCAATACACCAGCTAAATTGTCAATCTTTGAGCTCTTACGTCTCTCTAAAGAGACTCGAGAAACTTTAAGTGAAGCACTGCTGCAAGCAGAAACCTGCTTAACTCTTCTCAAGAAGTTGGAAACAGGACCTGTTTCTCATTGCCATAATGTATTGGAATTTATTCCAAACATTACCTTTACGCAGGACGAGATGCTGCTAGAGGATAATCGACATGATCGTCCTTTATATCATACAGGATATATTGATTCTATGAAGGTTGATCGTTTATTGATTGATCCAGGATCCGCTCTCAGTATTATGCCAAAGGCTATGTTAGATGCATTGAAGATACCTGTGCATAGTCTCTCCAGCACTATCACTACCATCTTGGAATTCAATCAAGGAAAAAGTGAGCCTTTAGGCAAGATTCGCCTTAAATTTCAAATAGGCGATCTTCGTACTAAGGTTACTTTTTACATCATCGACAATCATGGTTGCTCGTACAATGGTCTATTGGGGAGACCTTTCTTGCATGAACATAATATTGTTCCTTCAACCCTTCATCAGTGCTTCAAATATGTTGATGATAATGGAGAGGTTCAAAAAGAAGTGGCAGATCTTTACCCATTCAAAGGAGTCGAAGCTTACTTCAATGACGCTCGCATGTACAAAGATGAATACTCGAAAGTCTTGCAAGCTATGGATAATGAAGATGAGACATCCAAAGTTGACACTTTTGTTATTCCTGTAAAAGGGCGTATCACTCCTCCGCAGTCTGTTAGATCATCCGAAGAAAGCTCACTGATAATTCCGGTCAGTGGACGTACTACTTCATCATCTGCCCAGGGCTCACTGATAATTTCTGTCAGTGGACGCACTACTGCACCATCTTCCCAAGCTTCACAAAGTTCACTGATCATTCCTGTCAGTGGACTCATCACTCCCCCTCCATCTTCTCAAGCTAGATCAGATACTCTAGTCATTCCAGTCAGTGGACGCATTACTTATCCACGGTCTTCTTCAAGGGAGCTCACCTCTTCTGAGCCTTTTGTTATCGATCTTAATCGAAACAAAAATTCTAACTGTTCTTCTTCTTCCCCCTTTGTCGTTAATCTGACTAAGTCTGATAAGGCTCAGCCTTCTGTTGTAAATACAGCATCTAGTATTAATGAAGCATCTCCTTTGCAGTATATTGATGTTTGTGGTTATGTACAAAGTTATTTACAGTTGCTAAATAGCTTAGAGCCACTAACTATAGGGGTTGTTCAAGCTCTTCATACAGACGTATCATTAGACTCTATACAGAAATCATACTTTGTGGTCCCCAGTCGAAAGAAGGGAGAAAATCCAATATTTTTCTATAAAGGACCTCAGAATCCTCCTAACTTGGAAGAAGATGACATAAACGATGATACTGGAAGGTTACAACTGCGTCGCTACAGTCAACAATCCAAAAATATCATCAAAAATATGGGTTATGACTTTAGAACCAGTCTCAATAATGGGAAAGGAAGAAGAATGCCTGTTCGAATTCCTCCATTAAAATACGAAAGGACAAAATGTGGTTTAGGTTACATTTCTCCTACTTCCTTTATTAACATAGTCCATGAAGAGTCAAAATTCAATAAAGACGAACAATCTGAAGATGAACGATCTGAGTCTTCTGATTCTCTCTCTTGGGATTCTGACACGAGTATTGACGATCTTCATCGCTCTATTTTATCCATCAATATGGTCTCTGTTGATGGCCCACAAGAAAATGATGAAGATGAGGATGATTTTGAAATATCACCCGAATCAGAACAATGGGCTCAAAGATTAGATGATCAATGGGAATTCAGGTTCGAGCAGAGGGAACCTCCTACCGAAGATAAACTGATCCAAATTGATGTTGGTGAAGAAGGTTCTCCTAAACCAGTATTCATCAGTAAAAGTCTTTCAGAAACAGATAAGCAAGACATGATCAAGCTTATTCGTGATTATATCGATGTCTTCGCCTGGAGCTACGAGGATATGCCAGGACTAGATCCGAAGATCGCAATGCACAAGCTTAATATTATGCCAAATGCTAAACCGGTCAAACAGCAACAGCGACGATTTCGTCCAGATATTATGGATGCAATTGAAGCTGAAGTCAACAAGCTTATGGCTTCCGGATTTATCAGAGAGGAACAACATCCTGACTGGGTGGCTAACATTGTTCCTGTCCTTAAAAAGACTGGCAAGATCCGAGTCTGTATAGACTTTCGCAATCTCAATGCAGCTTGTCCTAAAGACGAGTTTCCTCTTCCAATTACTGATGTCATGATCGACAATACATGTGGTTTCGAACGAATGTCATTTATGGATGGGTATTCGGGATACAACCAGATCAAAATATTTCCAGATGATGAAAAACACACTTCCTTCAGAACGCCGATCGGTACATACTGTTATACAGTGATGCCGTTTGGTCTCAAAAATGCAAGAGCAACATATCAGCGAGCAATGAGCACTATATTTCGCGAACATCTCCGAAAAATAGTCGAATGCTATGTTGATGATATTGCAGTCAAAAGTCGACGAAAGGAGGATCATATCCAAGATTTGAAGACTATCTTTGATTTAATGCGTCAGCATCAACTTAAAATGATCCCTACTAAGTCCTTCCTGGGCGTCTCTAGTGGTAAATTTCTTGGCTTCGTCATTACCGCTAAAGGTATACACGTGGATCCCGAGAAGATCAAAGCCATCCAAGAGATGCGTCCTCCACGCACCTTAAAAGAGCTACGAGGATTTCAAGGAAGAATTGCTTATATCAGGAGATTCATTTCCAACTTATCAGGACGCTGCAGACCATTCCACAAACTTCTGAAGAAAGGTGTATCTTTCATCTGGAACGAAGAATGTCAAAAAGCATTTGATGACATCAAACAGTACCTCATGAACCCTCCAGTTTTGGTACCTCCCGTCTCGGGAATACCATTTCTTCTATATGTTCGAGCTATGGATCATTCTCTTGGTGCATTACTCGTCCAAAAAAATAAAGATGGTCATGAACAGGCCATTTATTATCCCAGTCGCACAATGACGGGTGCTGAACCGCGTTATTCTCCAATCGAGAAAGAATGCCTAGCATTAATGTTTGCTGTTCAGAAAGTGCGACATTATATTATCGGTCAAACGATTCATGTCATTTCCAGAGTGAATCCTATCAGGATTATGATGAAGAAACCTGGTATTCTCAACTCCAGACTAGCTAATTGGGGAATCTTGTTAGCCCAATATGACATGCATTATATTCCTCAGAAGTCATTTAAAGGACAGGCTCTTGCTGATTTTCTAGCAGCTCATGCAGTCCCAGAAGATTCTAAATTATATGATGAGATTCCCGATGAAGTTCTGGATTCAAATCTGGTTTCTGAAGAAGTTCCTACCTGGCGTCTATTCTTTGATGGAGCATCTAGAATAGGTCCTAACGGCAATATTGTCACCGGAGTTGGAATTGTTCTTGTATCCCCAGAGGGATTAACTATTCAGAGGGCTTATTCTCTAGATCAATCATGTTCAAATAATGTTGCAGAATACAATGCGTTGCTCATTGGTCTTCAACTCGCTAAACATCTGGATGTTCAATATTTAGAAGTTTATGGAGACTCTAAGCTTATCATCAATCAGATCAGAGGAACGTATGAAGTTCATCATCAAGATTTGATACCTTATCATCGAATAACACTCTCTATGGCCTCCTCCTTTGAAGGTTTCTTTATCGAACATGTTCGACGAGCCTATAATGCAGAAGCTGATGCTTTAGCTAATCTTCCTGCTGTATTAGCCATACCAATCAGACGTCAGCAAGTGATAGTGGTTTATAACCGAGAACTATTCTGCGTTGAAAATAATCTGGCTTTGGCTTTTTCCCATAATCCAGACGAAGATTCTCTCAACTTTGATGCTGAATTAAAATTTGACAAAGTGTCCTTGTCTTCTTCCGATTCTACTATGGAATATGTCTTTTCTAACAAAATAGACACCGTAACTGAAGACTGGAGACGTTCGTTTCTGGACTTTGTGTTGTATGACATACTTTCTGATAACCTGAGTGAAGCAGCATCTATCCGGCGCCGGTCTCTCAGATTCTATTATAATCATATTACGAAGACACTATATCGTCGAGCCTATGATGGTCTTCTTCTTCGATGCATCGCTGGTGAAGAAGCACAACAGATAATCCGTGAAGCACATGATGGCGTCTGCGGAGCTCACCAGCCAGATCCAAAACTTCAAGATCATATCCGACGTATGGGTTATTATTGGCCCACGATGGTAGCTGATACTATTCAATATACTCGGAAATGTAAAGCCTGTCAAATTAATGCAGACTTTATCCATCAACCATCGGAGTTCTTACACCCAACAGCGGCATCATGGCCCTTTGAAGCTTGGGGCATGGACGTCATCGGTCCTATCAATCCACCATCATCAAAAGGACATCGGTTTATTCTAGCAATAACTGATTACTTTTCTAAATGGGCTGAAGCAATCCCATTATCTGAAGTCAAGACTTCTAATGTTATCAACTTTGTCAAACATCATATCATCTATCGATTTGGTGTTCCTCGGCGTATTATCCATGATAATGGACCACAGTTCGTCAGCCAGAAATTTACTCGGTTCTGTGATGATCATCGGATTAATAATCTGGCTTCTACAGCATATAATCCAGCAGCCAATGGACTAGCAGAGGCTTTCAACAAAACAATCATCAAACTCTTGAAAAAGTTCGTTTCTTCCAATAAACGTAACTGGAGTGAGAAGCTTGGTGACTGTTTATGGGCTTATCGCACCACAGTTCGCAATGCGACCGGATGTACACCTTTCTCTTTGGTATATGGGTGTGAAGCTGTTCTTCCTCTGGAGATCCAGATTCCTTCTCTGAGAATTACAATCTCCAATGAACTTACAACAGAGAATAATGATCGTCTTCGACTTCAAGAGTTGGAAGCTCTAGATGAAAAGCGATTGTATGCGCAACAAAATATCGAGCTATATCAAGCCCGAATCTCAAAAGCTTTTAATCGGAAAGTCAAAGTCAGAACATATCAAAAGGGAGAATTGGTCCTTACTGTCAGACGTCCGATGACCATGACACATATGAGCAAAGGCAAATTTGACGCGAAATGGGAAGGCCCATTCGTAGTAAACAAAGTCTTCTCTAATGGAGCATATCAGCTTGCCTCTATGGACGGGAAAGTCACGATGATGCCTATCAATGACAAATTCTTAAAGAAATATTATGTATAAATAATATTTTCATTACTCCCCAGCAAGTGTAAAATCAAAAATTTATTCTTCTCTACAAAAGCTATTTCGATGTCATTATCCCCAGCGGAAACTGATATTCTACCATGTATCATTTTCTCAGAGAATTTGATATTTTGTCTTATTAGATTCCCAGTGGATTTAATAAAGATCTTGTATAGAAAATCATGTCCATATCACCTCTGAATTTTTTATCTCAGTATGTACCATATTCTATGAAAATGATATCTCGTCCTTTTGATTTCTGAGTCTAAAAGATCAGTGAATAAAGGCAAAATAATATAAAAGTGGAAAGGATATATCGTAAACAAAGTTTCCTTAAACGGAGTTTATTTGAGACAAATCCCTCAAGAAGAAAAAAAAAGTACATCATCATGGAAGATCACTATGATCCCTTTCATATTTGGGACGAGGACCACATACATAATCAGCAAAAGAATTGAATACATCTTTTCCTGACCGCACCAAGAATTGACAGGCAGCCAGCCTCATTGCTTCTTCTTCTTCGGTTTCTCCTGGTTCGACCAGGAAGTCCAGGATATCTTTTGGGGACTTGGGAGTAGACGAGCTTTCGCCCATTTCCTTCTTCTGCGGAGGTGGATGTTCTTTAACACCTTCAGTAGCTTCAAGGGCGACTTCAGCCTTCTTTATGTTCTCTTCAGAAGACATTGTGGATAAAATACGATCCTTCTATTCAAATATATGCTCTATTTATAGGCATATGGTTACAAGGATCGAAGGGATGTATTCTTTCCCGATACTCAGTTCATCCATTCATTTCTCATATTCATCCGACGTTTTACATGTTCATTAATACTTGACGGTTCGTCCGTTCATTTATTACATTCATTCGACAGTTCATCTGTTCATCATTTCTTAACGGTTCATCCGTTCATAATCTTCTATCAGTTCATTAAGTGGGGATTCGTTATTTATCATGTTTTCATAACCTCTGAATCAATTCCGAATCTGTTTACTCATTTGTCATGTTTTGACCTCTACATAGAAATCAATCTATTTTCTTTCGAGTTCCTATATATTATCATGTCCATAATACCTCTGATAATATCATATACTCTAAAAAAACAGAAAAGATGATTTTATTATCTATCATGTCCACAATTCATCCACAAATACAAATCATTGAGCATAGAAGAATTGTCATTTTCATTCCCATTTCACCACAAAAAGTCTATTACATTTTCTTAGACTTTCCTACAAATCATAATGGAAATCTATTACAAATCTTGGATTTTTATTCTATGTACAACTGAGATCTATTTCTTCTTGGATCTTCTCTGGCAATCTCGTTGTTTGTGGCAATTCCTGGGTGTCCAGCAGGAATCAAACTCTGGTCTTATCTCTCAGACGAGAGAAGAACTACAGAGTATGGCAACACGATGGCGTGTTGCTGCCAATACAGCGCGTGGAGGAACGGCGGCACCTCAAGCAGATAGGAATGTATCCAAACCTTGGGATACAATTCCTAGTTCTGCCGTGAAAGGAACTCTACTACCCGATTTCTCGGGGTAGAGTTGACTCCACCATCCAACTCTCGTGTATAAAGGCTCTTCCTACCATCTGAGGAAGACCCTTCTATCACACGAAGAGTTCTGAGTTGTCTGATGTACGCGTCAAAAGCGTATGAGCTCCCTGATGTAGATGTCAGAAGAACATTGTCCACAGCATCCATATCACCAATGCCAGTTCTGAAGAAGGTTTTCAGCCAAAATTCTGCAAGAAACAGTAAAGAAAAATCAGTTAACAGAAACTGGCCAAGCAAAGGCAGATGCATTCTGTTCATTTCGGGAAGATGAATTTGTCCTTAGCAAACAAAAATTTCGATGCGTGTATATTGAACTTACCACTGAGTTTGCTGCTAAGGATTGACAGATCCATGTCTGATAGCGTGCACAGAGATTTGACATCAGACAACATGGCTTTCCTATTTCCTTCTCATAGAAAATTCATTCTCAGAAGAGAGGAAGAAGAATGGAAAGATGAGTTTGCGTGGAGTTCATCCATCTATTTAAAGTATGGAGCATGAACCTATTCTTGGAAAGGATCCGCATGAATAGCGCTCGTAAACGTGGAATGAATGACACGTGTACTTTGGAAACCAGCACAGCCTTGGAAATATTCAAAGAGTGCTTTCCACAACGTTGGAAGATAGCGTAACTTACGGGCTATTTATTAGTGCACGCTATTCATTGGCATACGTTATTTAACGTAACTTACAACTTGGAAGACGGCGTATTCTACAGTTATTCATCGGTGCATGTTAGTTTTCAACACAAAATTATACTAAACAGAGAATTCTTGAATATTCATTTTCATTAAAGGTACTGATGGCCTTACAAAACAAAAAAGAGAGAGGGAAAGAAAGGGGTGCAACAAAGTCACGCTCTATTTTCCAGAGCGACTAAGCTTGACGCCTAACTCTTCTACGCTTTGGACCCCCATGCGGTGTAACAGAGCAACGAACATTTTACGCTTCTCTGCAAGGCTCTGCCCATCAGAAGAAGAGGAGCCGTCCAGACCAAAGTAGCCCAAGAAATTCTTGGCTAAATGCATAGGGTCGTCCTTGAGCTCGATGACGACAGGTTCGGGTTCTTGGCCCCCAAAAGTGGGGTCACCATGGGAACAGAATCCCAACTTACGTGCTTCTTCTTCAGCAGCTTCTTTTGGAGTCATGGTTTCAAAAGATGAAAGTCAAAAATTGAATTCTCTCGGTTTATATAATAGAGCTTGCTGGCTGTTCATATTCTTCCATCAGATTCAATCAATCTCGAAAAATAAAGAGTCATCATGACATTTAATGAACTCATGCCAGCGTGTCAGGACTCATTTCCACTTTCTGTTCAAAGTAATTTCGAACTTTTGAAACTCATAAAGTTCGAAAACTTTGAAGGGGGTCTTGTAGGATGTGGAAAATTATGACACGCTATCATTTTCATCCATACGCTTAAAGACAGATGTCAGTTGAAGCCATACGCTCAATTCAGAGTTGTACGCTCATTCAAAAGCCATACGCTCAGTAAATATTTTATTATTTACTGAAATGACAGCACAGCATATATTTAAATGAGGAATGAATCTGACACTTCATCTTTCGTGCAAAGACAGCTGTCACAAGAAAAGTAACCGTCGTATAGGTTTTCGAAGAGTCGGTTTTGTCTTTTACGAGGACAACTCAGCAGCCTTCATAAATACAAAAGCCATCATTACTGTCAGTTATGACAGTCTGTCAGCCGTCAAATCCGCAGTCACGATGCTCGAGAAGATTTTGTCAGCTATGGGAAGATATGGTGTACCAAAGAAGATTGATGATAGCCACGTGGCCACTTCTCCAGTGAGCGTATCGACCTCACATGACTCCTTCTTCACACAGTCAAGTGAGCGTATGGACCTCACATGATTCCTTGCTAAACAAGCGAGCGTATGACCTCACATGACTCCTTGCCCATAAAGTGAGCGTATGGATTTCCTATGGCACTACGCTGTCCAAGTCAGCGTATAAACTCTCCTTCAACAAGGCAGCGTATTACAGCAACCATATCCAGGATTACAGTCAACACACGTTCTCACGTATCCTGTACCAGTTATCCACTTCTCTAGAAGTTATGCAACGTGGCATCCAGGCCATCAATCTCTCCTGAACATGCTCCACTACTTTCAACCGCACGCTAATGTGTCTCCATCAGAATTCGCCACGCGTCCCTGCAGTTATGCACACGTCAAGTAACTACCTGAGCGTATGCTTAAGGACAGTTATCCTGAACTCTATAAAAAAGAGTTTCTTCATCTTCATCAGAGACTACAGTCAATTTCAGAGAGAACAGAGAGATTGCCCAGTTGCTGTCCAAGTTCTTCAAAGTTCGAGTCTTCTTCATCGCATCGTCCAAGGGATAAAGTAATCGTCTTCTAGATTAGATTCCTACAGTTGTAATTTTCTCAGATACAAAATAAATAAAGTGAATTTATTTATGAAAAACAGGCATCTGCAATTATTTTATCAACATCATTGTTTTCACCAAGTACAGTTTGATGAGAACTCGGATTAGTAGTGCTACTTTCTCCTCTTCGTTCCCCATGATAAATCCATACATTGTAGTCTAGGGACATCCCATGAATACATAAGTGTTTGCCGACTTCTGACACTGAAACTGAATATCCGTTATGACATTTACGACATGGGCACTTAGTAAGGCCCTTATCGTTAACATGTTGTTTTGCTACATCCAAAAATGATGCAACTCCGTTCAAATATTCAGCAGTGAATCTGTTTGGATTATATATCCATTCTCTAGTCATGGTTCTACAAGTATTGAAAAAAGTTTATAAGTAAGACAACATTAATCATTTACAAATAAATATGTATAAATATATTGCCTATATCACATTAAAATTATGGACAGTAAAATCATATAGAGGCAGACTTCATTTCATGAATGTCTTCCATTTTCCAAACTTTATATCATGGAGCAGGTTTAGAAGTTGGTACCTCAACTACTACTTGGGAAAAAAAATAAAGAACCTATTACTTAACAATTAATTTTTTTATCGAGAAAAAAATAAAGGACCTGTTACTTAAAGAAACTGTTACTTAACATATACTTGTTTTATCCTGATTTATCTACCCCATGATATTAGGATCCACATACTGTTACTTAACATATACACACAGGTGCTCACTGCTGCATACATGAATAGATAGTGTTGCAAACAGGTCTGCCACAGTGCACTACAGAGCTAGTTCAGTGACTGCACACATACACACTAGTATGCATTGTACTTGAATTTTCCTTGACTAGCTGCATACACACACACACTGTTAAACAAACACTCAATTTCCCTCAAACTCTACTGAGTGTCCCATGAATACAATGCCCAGGTTTCCCCTGTATACACACACTCAGACGATTGTACGTACACTCTCAACTCCCTATGTTCAGTAAAAACTGAACCCAACAGATGAACTGGACTGGTGTGTAAGGCTAAAGGACTTAGATTTGAGTGTTAACCCAGGGGTTTTAGTCTGCACAATGGGACTGAATACATGCATCCTACTTCTGATACCTAAACAAGGAACTGGACATTTAAGATACTGAACAATATAACAAGGTTTGAAACATTAATGTTCCCCCCTAAAACTGGACTGAACACTTAAGATGGGGCTGCACATTAAGTATACAATTGGATTATTGCCAAGCTAAACAAGGAATGAACCAATATAGATATGTAGGACAAAAAGGATGTAGCTAACAGCCTATTTCTAAAACAAGTGGTCTATACAAAGGAAAATGGGTTATCAAGGAAATGGTTAAACTCATTAACTGATACTTAATATAATGCCCGAGCTTGAGTGTCCAAACTCGAACTTGGAAGTTCAAGTATGAGCTTGGCTACTGGCAGAATAGGTGTATAGATGATGCAGGACATGCAACATATGTTGAAGGGAGGGTGAACAGATGCATATGCAATGGGGGCCATGCTCTACAACAGGGAGCGGTCGAGCCAAAGTGATCATCTGGACACATACTACTGATACTGATCCTATAGTAGTGTATCTGAAAATTGGACATGACCAATTAGAGTGCAGGACACTAGGAATGCAGTGGTTAACATCATGTGGATAGGTAAGGCAATGGTTAGACATATATGCAGGACAGGTATCAATATGCAGTGTTGAATATGTAGGCAGTGAACTAAGAAGGATTTGAAGAATGCAGGTTGGTACCCTAAACTACTAGCTGTAAGGTGCATGAAGAAAATAGACGGTATTAAAGGGTCTGATTAGGTAACATCTGGAAGATAATTTCTTGCTGCTGATGAAAGATGATTTAGATACATGCATGTATGACATTTAGTTTTATGCGCCGGGATATGCAATGTTATTCAACTAGAAATAGACAAGGTACTGGAATTGGACAATATATTAAACTTATGTATACAAATTATGGGTATCACTACATTCCTGTTATCTATACTTATACCAAAGTGTTATATGATGCTTGACCATTGTCATTTTGTTCTTCCTCTTGACATGGTGTTCATAACCATGAAGTTATTTTGCTTGACCGGTCTCTTACTAGTCTTTCATCTTGTTAACAGTGTACAACTGAGTGTGTAGTGTTGTATAAAAGAATATAAATGATAGGCTAATTTGCAACTAAATATCCTGAACTTTTACAAATTTGCAAGTTGCTACCATAAGCTATCGAAATTGACAACTTGTTGTCCTAAATAATTATAATTAGGAACAAAATACCTTAAACTTTCACATATTTGCAACTTGCTATCCTATGCCAGCAAGTTAGGGTACCATTAATAAATATGAAGGGAACCATTATTAGCGGCATAGGGGTAGCAACTTCATAATTTTCAAAAATAATAGTTTAGGGTATCAAGTTCCATTTCGATAGTTTAGGGTACCAACTTGCAAATCTGTGAAAGTTCAAAGTATTTAGTTGCATAGGGAACCATTATTAGCGGCATAGGGGTAGCAACTTCATAATTTTCAAAAATAATAGTTTAGGGTATCAAGTTCCATTTCGATAGTTTAGGGTACCAACTTGCAAATCTGTGAAAGTTCAAAGTATTTAGTTGCAAATTAACCTAAAAGATAGTTCATGCACCTTACAGCTAGTAGTTGCAAATCTGTATCAATATTCAGTATCAGAGAAATTGGGAACTTGCAGTGCAATATAGAGAATGCAACACAAGATGGGAATACAGACATGTTATCTGAACCATAGTGCAATAGCTAAATGAGCAGGGACGGAGGTACGTTGAGCTTGCACTAGGCCTGTAGCCTAGTGCAAGCCAAAAACAAAAGCCAAATTTTTTCCCTAATGACAGAAGGTGTACCCCCATATACTGCCATCCCACTTCTCCACCTCCTTAACATTGTATAAAACTTTGCTTGCTTCTTATTCAACTCTTGAAAGAGAGACCTTCTTCACATTCCTAGAATCTATATATTGAACTCTTCATTCCAAAGTGGTCACCACTCGCTAGAGAATACAAATTTCTTAATTCAAGAAAAAGCATAACATCTTCCCATTGAACAGGGAGAAGTCCTGATTGAAGCAGATGAGCCAACCTAATCCCCAACGACTCCTTTCTTAACCAGGTCTACTATCAAAGTATTCAAACTCGCTTAAAACTATGCTCTGATCTTAACATTATGCTCACATTGACTTGTCACATTTATGGATGGAAATTGTTTGAAGAGAATACATAATCTAACTCCCAAAATAAATAATCTTGCTTGGGAATCCAATATGTACATAGTTTGGTATGCGGAAAGCATAAAAAATGATGAATTGAGTACTTGTTATCTATTTATGATGAATGCATATTTTTTCTTAAGTTTATTGTCTATGACAGGTTTTCAATCATCGAATTTACAAAGAAAATTATGTTGAATTTTTGGTGTAAATTTTTAGAACATTATGGTACCTATTAGTCTATTGGCTAGCCCACCCTACTCCAAAATCCAGGCTTCGCCCCTGTAAATGACGGTGACATATGCAGTAGCTAAATGAGAATGCAAGACATGTTAATTGCAGTGAATAATGAAATGAACAGATGAATACTGAACCAAATGTAAAGGAGTCTAAGTCTTGGGTGATAGACTTGGACAACAAAACAACAGACACAAATCAAACCAATTTTACTGCACAGAACAATGAACAAAATAGTGAGCAACTATGAGCAACATTATGAACAGTAGCCAATTTTACTGCACAGAACAATGAACATTATGAAACCAATTAACAACTATGAACAACAACTATGAACAAGATGCAGCAATATGAAAACCACGGAGAATACCAATTAGTTATTGACCTAACTTGAGTCGATAAATTATATAAATTTTTGGCCTGTAAGGGCAAACGATTGTCCTGAACAAGGACTTGTCCGACAATAAAAAATATTTTAATTTTAACAAGGTTCCTATAATACTCAGTCCAAGATTGACATGGCCTGGGCATAACCAGGATCAGTTGAATCCAATATTATCACTTGTATTTTTCAACAAGAAGAAGAAAATTATGGGCCTGGGCATAACTAGGTTCAGTTTAATCCAACATCCTCACTCGTTTTTTTAAGAACAAGAAGAAAATCATGGGTTTTGCCAAGAAAGATTGAAATTCAGCAACTTTGCTCATTAAACAACAAACGATTTCTTAGTTTTTGCTCATAAAACAACAAACAATTTCTTAGTTTTTGTTCATAAAACAACAAAAAAATTCTGATTTTTTTTTTATAAATATCAATAATCAATCAGATTTAACTCTTTATTTTCTAAAAAACTCATTAAATCGACCAGGATGAATGAAATTCTATGTAGATTTGTTTTAAATACTCACCAGTTGGATTATTGGATAAGAAGACTTCGATGACGCCGAACTTTTTCTGCAATCCCCTCTTCTTCTCGTCGACGGTTCTATGGAGTCTATTCTCTTCTTGGCGGAAATATACAGTGGAATCCAACCCTATATTTAGAAAGAGGGAAAGATTTAGGATCAAATATTTGAGCGCCTAAATTTTGTGCTCCCGCAGGTGGGTGAGAAAAGTTGGGAAGAAAGATTTTTGGCTAAATTTTGTGCTCCCGCGGGTAGAAAAGTAGCCTAAATTTTGTGCTGCCTATTTGGTGATAACTTGGTGATAAAAGAAAAATAGCCTAAATTTTGTGCTCCCGCGGGTAGGTTAATTTGTAAATCGAATCTTTTAGGGAGAAAAGTTCAAAGTATTTAGTTGCAAATCGATATTTTTGGAAGAAAGATTCGGCTGCTGCCTATTTTTGGAATAAAGATTTTTGGCTAAAGATTTTGTGGCTAAAGATTATTTGATTTGTGGCTAAAGATTATTTGATTTGTGGCTAATAAAAATTTTGTGCGCCTTACTTTTGCCACCAAGTTATTTGATTTGTGGCTAAAAATTTTTGTTACCTAGTTTTTAGAATAATTATAATAATAATTTTTAACAAGTTTTGCCACCAAATTATTTGATTTGTGGCTAAAGATTTTCGCACAATTTTTTTCTTTTATCAAACCTATTGCCACTAAAATAATAGTCATATAAGAATATTTCTTTTATCAAAACCTATTGCCACTAAAATAATAGTCACCTAATAATATTCATCCTCCCAAAAAAATATGGTAGAAAATTTTAGTATTCCCGCCCTACTTTAAGCGAGAAATATTTTTCATAGTCGCTGTAGATTTCTTTTGCCACAAAATTATTGGTCGCCCAAATTAAGTAATAGTCGCTAGAGAATACACAATTATTTTGGTCAATCTGAATAACTTTAGGCAACAACTTCATTTTTTTAGTCGCTAAATATCAGCTTGAGTGACTATTTTTTTTTGGTCGTCCAAAATTTTATGGCCTAAAGCCTTTGTCCTTGTAGTGAGTTTCCAGGCCAGTATTCAGATGGCTCCATTCGAGGCACTGTATGGTAGGAAGTGCAGATCCCCGTTAGCCTGGGATGATATTGGAGAGAGGTAGATGCTCGGTCCAGAAATGATTGCCCAGACAGTTGAAGTGGTCAAAGGGATCAGAGATCGTCTTCGAGTGGCCCAAGAGCGCCAGCGCCATTGGGCCGATGCTCATCAACGTCCCTTAGAGTTTGCTATCGGCGACCATGTATTCCTTAGGATCTCGCCTAACCACGGTGTCATTCGCTTTGGCGTACGGGGAAAGCTTAGTCCTAGGTATATAGGGTCGTTCGATATCCTGGAGCGAGTAGGAGATGTATCCTATCGTCTCGCTCTTCCGCCGTCACTAAGAGAGGTACATGATGTATTCCATGTGTCCCAATTACGACGGTACATCCCGGACCCGAGCCATATCCTGGGCCATTCGGAACTGGTTGTTGGTACCAACCTTTCGTATGAGGAGAGGCCCGTGTCTATATTGGACCGGAGAGAAAAGATACTCAAGAACAAGACTATTAGCTTAGTCCGTGCTGCTTGGGGTCATCACTCTCTAGGTGAGTCAACGTGGGAGCGTGAGGACGACATCCGATCGCGATATCCTGACTTGTTTGACTCGTAAGGTGTAATGTCTTCTTTATGCCTTATGCTTTCCATTCCTTACTTGCATGTATGATTGTTTGATTGTTTGCTTAGTGTAGCTTAATTGTGGATAGTATAGCTGGCTCTTACATCTCTAAGCACCTTGATTTAAATTTCGAGGACGGAATTCTTTTAAGGTGGGTAGAGTTGTAATGCCCATATTTTGGAATACGTATTTCAATTAGGCGTATATGTATTTTGGACCTGTATTTTATTTTCTCGGATTTTTGGTCTGTAATTGTGTTTTGGTTTAACTTGCGGATTTTGATTTTCTTGTAAAATGGGTTTTTGGACCTGGCTTGGTTTTATTTTATGGAGAAAGAATTGGTTTGGTTTGGTTTAGTATGCATTGGACCACACTTAGCTAACCTCCACCCTCAACACAACCTACCCTCCCTTATTAAAACCCCACCTAACTTTCTCTCTCCTCATAACTTCCATTAATTTTTCTTCATCTTCTTCTTCCTTCCTCCACCAACACCATAGGCAAGTGCACCTTGCCACCAAATAAGCACCCCATTTTATTTATCCATTAGCTAGATTAGGCCATGGTGAACAACATTAGAACTTGGCATTTTGTGATTTGGAGTCTCTATTTTTCTAGATCTAAGTTTTAACCATTTTTGGATTTTTTTGGTTTTGATCTATTAGACTTAGATTTTTTTGCTTGTTTTGAGGCTTCCATGTGGAAGAGAATTCAATTTTACACAAGTTAGAACTTTGAAAATCCAAATTTTGTTTTGATTTGGCTAAGTTATGAGATTTGGAAATTTTGGTGATTCTTGGGTTTTCCTTCGGCCTGATGGAGAAGATGACCCTCGGCCAGCGCTCTTTAGCGTAAGGCCATGCGCAGTTCATTTTTTGCGCAGTTCAACTCATGCGCAGTTCATTTCCTGCGCAGTTCAACTCATGCGCAGTTCATTTCCTGCGCAGTTCAACTCATGCGCAGTTCGACCCTAGCACAATCTAACCCCAGCGCAACCCACTTGCCCATGATGGTTTGGTTTTATTCCTTGGACTTGGCTTCTCTTTTGTGGATTGGAGTCTTGAGATCTTGTTCCAGCAACACGACTGTCTTGACCCAACACGGCCTGGCACGATTTTTCGTGTTTTGCTTAAGACTAGTACGATTTTTGTGATTTCTGTGATTTATGATTATAGTACTTTCTGATCTCCTTAGTAGTGACCCGATGGGGTACGCTCATAACTTGTAACCTGTGATTCATAATTAATCTTGGTACTGGACAACTTGATAGTGGCCCGTGGCGGCACACTCCTGACGTGTAACTTGTAACCTGACTTGTAACTTGACTTGACTTGATGCTGTTGCGATGGCTAACTTGACTCATATAATCAACTCTGACGCCGTGGGTGTTCATTCTTGCTGCTTTGTGCAATCCACTTGTCTTGTCTTGCATCATGTCTAGGACGTGACTCCCTGGTTACCACGGTCAGGGATTCGTACTGAATATGGATTAGGCTAATTACTAGATCAAACTATAATTCATGGAGAATTTCCAGTCACAGGCGATCTCGTTATCTGGGCGCTTTAAACAGACTTGTAGCCTGCCGACGAGTAGGGCACATTTCCAGCACACTATCATGTGTTGCACCCTCTAAGTCACCTAAGGGTATATTGTCTCCCGGACAATGTACCCAACCATACTCTCAACCCGCGGAAGGATAACTGGATAGTCTGCAGGGCTTGGGACTGGATATTTCTCATTTGCATCTTGCTAGTAACTAGGTTTGTGATAACCCTAGTTAGTTAAGTAGTAAGCCGTAGTAATTGCTTGGCCGTTTGTGAATGGATGGTGTCCAGCCTTATCTAAGTCTCGTCTAGTCCCTGTACCTGGTACCCCTGATCATGATTGTTTTACTTATCTTTAACAATAAATGGGTAGAGACAAAGTGCTATTCAGGCGAAGGGTTACGACCCCGGTCCTTGTTTGGTTTAAGGGTTGTAACCTGGCTCCCGGAATGGTCCACGTCCCTAGTCGTTTATTGTCCTGTTGTACTCTTTATTACTTGTACTTTTCTTCTGTTTCTTATGCTCTGATATGCTGGCTTTTGTTCTTATTTCGTGGCCTCCTTTGTGGCACTTGCTCTTTCTGGGGTTTGACCCAGCTGGTTTTGTGTGGCCAGATTTCGGAGCAGCACCCGAGGATCTACCGAACCTCCAGCCCAATGGTGGCGACTAGAAGGAACCCGGGCTACGAGTGGGTTTTCCATTTTGTTTCGCTCACTACACTGTAAAATTATTCTTTTGAGGCGTTTAGCCGACGAGCACCTGTTAGCTCGATGCATATTTACTTACTGTCTGCCTACGGGCTGTAAACATGATTAACAAATCCTAGGGTTGATCATGTATGACTGAACTCTTGCTAGTCTTGACATTTTGTATGACTAGCTTCATGATCATCCAATATGTAATATTTGGGACGCCTTTTATTGTATATTTGGTGGTCTAACATCTTGTAACTATATTACTTGCTTGAGATTGAGATAATAGGCTTGACCTTAAGAGACCGTTGGCTTGTAGTAAACTCTCATATCTAGACAGCCGTGACCGTATAGCGAGGTGGATTCCATTTCAATATACGTAGCTGGCTATGTACGCCCCCGCTCTCCAGTATTCTGGTTCTGGGGCGTCACACAAATGTAGAATAAAATATGAAGTTGACATGGCAATGACATGGCAAGGAGAATGTGAAGTTGGTTGTCTAGATCTAGACAATGCACTTCACAATGACTTTGTCTCCACATCATCAATTATGAATAGAAATATTTATAAAAAAGTTGAAGAAGTGGAAGAGTTGCCTTGGAAGTTGGAAAAAATATTTTTTATTGTCTACTCAATACTTTTGCATTGGAGAGAGTTTTTCTATCTCATTGTCTTTTGAGATATGATTTTGCCACATAAACAAGACATTGTCTTGTGGCTCATGCCACATAGAAGCCACCTAAGACTCACAACACTTAACAAGACAATAGGGTTGGAGATGCTCTTAGACCATCTCCAATGGTGATTTCTAAAATTGAGTTCTTATCCTACTTGGCATTGTACTTTAAGGAGATTTCTATTCTAGTTGGAAGAGTTTCTACATAGAAAGTGTAGGCATACAAAAATGTTTTTCAATGGTTCTCCATTTCTATCCTATGTGTCACATAGTAGAAGGACCAATTTAATGGTGTGGGGCCCAATAATAATTATCATGAGAGAGAGAGAGAATTTCTGTGAGAGTTTTTATATGTAGAAACCCTACTAGAAAGTTTTCATCCTACATCATTGCTACTTATGATAGAAATGGTGATAGAAATCATCATTGGGAGAAATTTTTTCTAAAATGGATTTTTCCATAGAAATAGGGAAGATAGAAACCCCCATTGGCGATGGTCTTAGGCCTCGTTTGGTTTACGGAAAGGAAATCAATTTCCATGTATTTTCCATAGGGATGGGAAAGTAGAATTCCTATCAAATTTCCTTTCCTATGTTTGGTTGGTGTAGGAAAGGAAAGAAAAAAATATATCATTGTTCCAACAATATCCAATGTCAACATAATTATAATGAAGAGTTAATTGGTAAAATAAGTAATAAATGAAGGCTACTTTTGTCATAATGTTTGGTAATTAATGTTGGGAAAGGAGGAGGAAAAATGAATTCCATGGGTCATGAGAGGAACCATTTTTCCTCCTATTTTTTCCAATGTCAGAAAAGTGTTTCCCAAATTTGTGGCTACCAAACAAAGGAAAGGAACAAGTTTCCTTTCCGGATTCCTTGAATCCGTGAACCAAACGAGGCCTTAGAGGATCCAAACCCAGAAAGTTAACTGCAGTGTAATTGTGGTGTCGATACTATATTTAGTAGGTAATTGGTGCCAGCTATACTACGTTGGGATTTAAAGTATGGGATTTCCTTCTACACCTACTTGTCAGTTCCACCAGTTCATGCCGCGTTGAACGTTTTAACAGCAACCTCGACACAATTAAATCATGCATCCGCAACTAATCCATATTTAGTTGATTTGGACAAAGAATTGCGTTCTCAACAAAACCCCGACACAAGACTCCGCGTCGTGGTCCAACCAGTCGATTCCTACAACCGGCTCGGGACACTTCATACACACGTAATCAAATCTCATCTATATCCAAACTCTCGGTCAATTTTTCCTACAATTATTCCTTAGCTTTCTCTATATAACAAGAGCCACTCCTCCTACAAATAAACAAATGAAAGCTTTTAAATAAGTTACAATACCAACACAAATAAATCCCATCCCAATCATTCCCATCCCCAAAATCCAAACAAATCAAGAGATGAGCTGGTGGTGGGCCGGAGCGGTCGGCGCCGCGCGCAAGAAGCTCGACGACGGCAGCGGCAACAGCGACTCGTCCGCCGCATCGTCGAAGTTCCAGAGCGTCGGCCTCATCGTCGGCGAGGCCTCCGCCGTCGGCGCCAGCCTCGCCGAGATCCTCCCCCTCTCCGACACCCCCGGCGGGCCCTGGAAGGTCCACACGCTCCCTTCCCCTCCTCTCAGGCATTCCCTCGAGCACGTAGAGCGCGACTCGATAACCCACATCTTCTTCGTCGACGACTCCGATTCCAACCTCGAAACCCTCCGCTACGTGCTATCCGACATCGTCCCGGCGGCGAAGAGGCTGCAGCATGTGTGTCTACAGACTGGGCGCAGGCACTACCTCGGCCTCGAACCCCCGTTCCATGAGGACCTCCCGCGAACCGACTCGGAGAACCCTTGTTATTTTCTCGAGGACGTACTGTTCGAGGAGATCCACAAGAGGGGGGACGTCTCCTGGTCGGGCCACCGCCCGACCGTGATCTTCGGCTCCACGGGCCTGGTCAGGAGCTTGTGCGCGTACGCCGCGGTCTGCAAGAAGGAAGGGGTGCTGCTGCGGTGGCCCGGGAACAGGGCCCAGTGGGAGGGATTCTCCGACGCGTCGGACGCGGACTTGGTCGCCGAGCAGCAGATCTGGGCCGCCGTCGATCCCTACGCGAAGGACGAGGCGTTCAACTGCAGCAATGGGGACGTGTTCAAGTGGAAGCATATGTGGAAGGTCTTGGCCGAGCAGTTCAGGGTGGACTGGGCCGGGTATGAATCGGAGGAGAGGAGGTTTAGGCTGAAGGACGCGATGGAGGGGAAGGGCGAGGTGTGGGAGGAGATCGTGAAGGAGAATGAGCTTCTGCCGACGAAGTTGGGGGAGGTGGGGCATTGGGGGCTCGTCGACGAGGTGTTCAATGCAGAGGCATGCTGTCTCGACAGCATGAACAAGAGCAAGGAGCACGGGTTCTTGGGGTTCAGGAATTCGGTCTATTCATTTACTTATTGGATCGACAAAGTGAAGGCTGCCAAGTTCGTTCCTTGAGGCCATTCATAGAGATTTTGGAGGTATCGCTCTTCTCTTTCGCTATTCGTATCGAGTTGGAGTTCTTATTTTGCCTGTGTTGCATAAAATGTGATTTTTCTTGTTGATTGTCGAATATATTTATGTTAGTATGATGTATGAATGTGCATGGAGTATATGGGTTGAATGTTGTACTTCTTTTGAACCCTAAATTGAACTTGCACTTGATGTTATAATTTTGAGTGTAAGAAATGAAATATCTTTCTTGTTCTATAATTTGCATCTTAGTTGGTCTCTTGCTTATATTGATTATCTTGGGTGGTTGAAATGAGAGAATTCAGATACCGGGGTTGATACTTAACTTTACAATTTTTTTTTTCCTTTACAATATATGGACCTCATTCAGGTCTTTTAACCCAAATCTTAGAATATTAAATTCTTAATTGTTACAGTTAACAGAAGCTCCTCTTTTCCAACTTCCCTGTGAACTTTCCATGGAAGTGCCTCTCGCGAAAACTAGTAGCGACAAGTTGTTTTCTTAAGGCAAATGATAAGGGCACTACAAAAATTGTTAGGGGCTATCACAATTTTTAATAGTCCTAGTACTACCAAAATTTTGGTTGTCTTGTGCTATATCCAGGCTCTCAAAATTTTGGCAGTCCATATAAAATCATGGCTGCCAAATTTTTTTGCAGTACTTAACAGCAAGGACGACAATTTTTTTTGGCAGTCTGGATATGCTGCACAGGACTGCCAAAAGTGGATAGTCCTTATCAATTTCTGTAGTGCCCTTATCATTTGCCTTTTTTAATTGTATCTGCAGCACAGCTAGCTGATACAATTCCTGTGGGAGGAAAATAGAAATCAAATTGGACCCAGGATCACCGATCACCTGATTTTTTTTCTTGCGGTTCATACATTGGTCAAGCTTAACTGAAACTGGCAGCTCCTGATTTTCTTTCCCTTGCCTCTCTTCCAAGCTTAAAATCATTTGATTTGACTGTAACTTCTCTACCGTCTACTTGCTCATTGGTCAATACTCCTATACCTAATGATATGCAACTGATTTTTAGAGTTGAAAAGGCATGTAGCATTGGAGGCCTCCTGAACTGTTTTGTTCTATCTGATAAAATGTCACAAGAAGTTATTTGAATGCACTAAGAATTCTTAGGAACTTGGTTGTGGACAGGAACTATTGGTGAATCCATTAACCAAGTCTTAGAGCATCATTAGTAGTTGGGACTCTCCAATGCAATTTGGAGCCCAAAATTTCAAAAAAAAGGTAAATGTAGAATGGGTTGGGTTTGTATGAGAATAGTAAGAAATGATAAGGTGAGCTCCGGTCCCAAAAATTGTGTGGTCAAAATTTAATGTAGGAAAAAAATAATATAAAGTTTAGAATCTAGAAAGTTGGGCTCCAAATTGGAACTTACTATTCTACAAAACGAGTTTCTACAATCTAGAATCTAGAATCTAGAAATTGGGAGGCCCAACCCTTAGCACCCATGGATGGGTTGGGACCGAAATTGTAGAAATTGGGACTAGGGATGAGACTTATTATTCTACAAAATGAGCTCCTACATTCTAAATCTAGAATCTAGAAAATGGGATGGGCCTTACTAATGATGCTCTTATGAATACACTACCTCTTTTATGTCGATGTTTCTTCCAACTTCATTTTCCGCAATGTCCTTATAGCTCCTCACAACTCTCCTTCCCTCCACAAAAAATCTCCAACTATATCCGTGCAAACGAATAAGATATGGAAGGATTTGCACGAGCATCTAGGGATCGAATGAGCTTTACTACCGGGGGATGAGAGGAAGTTAGATTGAAATATTTAATGGAGGGGAAGAATCTGAGTGTGGAAAGAATTGAAGGAGAATGAACTTTTGTTGACGATGTTGAGGGAGAGGCAGAGAATTAGGGGTTTGTGTTAGGGGTGTTCAAGGAGGAGGTATGCTACCTGGATAGCACAGTACTTTGATTTGGAAACTGAGCACATTCCCTAACATCTTGGATCGATAAGATCAAGGCTCGTAAGATTGTTTCTCTAGTTAGTTTGCTCCTGGTTTTATAGCGCTTGGTAGTTGGGTTTGTATGCATGAAGGTGGTTATCAATGTTGAATATATTTGTCCTAATTTGGTGTATGCTTTTTTTGTCAAATTAATATTTCCAAAGTTCAGGGTGCCTGATGTATTCATAGTAACGGTAATAGGATTACAACTCCACTGTTTCGGATGAACATTTCTACGCCCTTGGTCAGACGTGATGGGTCTCTGATGCAGATCTCGTGGAATCGACATAAAACAAAAGTGAAAAGAAAAATCAAATGGCAATCAAAGGAAATAAAGCTAACCATGATCAAAAGGGAAATGAAATCTGGAAAAAGAACACAATTGGAGACCATCTCTGAATTGCTCATCATCATTAGTCAACTTGTTCGAGCAAAGGTGCTTACATCTTAAAAACCAGTCCCCTATAGCTGTAACATTTCTTTACCTCATTCTTGAAATCATACAGCATTGTTGAAGAATTCCAAGAGAATCCAACTACGAAGGAATAACTGCCGAATCCTCTGCAGAAGCGGTTTTTGCAATAGACACTCCTCCTCCAAGTGTGTGGAGCAATTGCTTCTCAATCGGAAAAAAAAATCCAGTCTTATACAACAGCTTTGGTTGATCTTTCAGGAAATGCACTAAGGGGGAGCAGAGAAGTCAGTTTGCCTTTGTCACCCAACAGCCTATTGTATGCCCATTTTCAGTTTCTGAAGGAAAATATCCAACAATCTACCCAATTAACTTTCTCTGAGGTATTCTCTGATTTCTTGGATTTATTTTCGTTGTGCCCCAACAATTTCCCTCCTGTACAATGTTCTCTGCCATACAGTGTTCTTTGATTTCGGATGCTCACGAAGAACTTTTGCAAAATGTTGAGATGAAATGATTAGGTACTTTGCTATCACGCAGGATGAGATAAACCACAAATGCCGCATATACACCTAGGATGATACAAAATATGGAACCCAACAGAGGTCCTTCTACTTCAGAAGAGAAGAAATCCAGTAAGAGGTAAGCATTGATTATCATCACAAGCGCAGCTACAATCCAGGTCACAATCTGCCAAGAAAAGAATGATATATCAGAAACATTGGCCTAACTACGAGTTTCAAACGAGATAGAAACTGATATCAGTTGTATCGAATTTGGTGGTTTGGGAATATCCAACATGGACCCATAGATGCTTGGTAACAAGCAACGATGCTATAGTAGTTAATGGAGTTGCTAGGACTAGAGGTAGGTCTAGATTAATATGATTTGAAATGTTAAAGAATGATATGGATCTTGAAGCCGTTGCAGAGCCTTGTGAAGAAGAGGATTCAAAGAGCAAAACCCAGAAATTTGGTATAAAAGTTCTTTTATTGTTGCATGGAGTCACGGATACGAACAAGACAAAAATATAGACATTTGCGACATGGACAAGCCACATTAGTGTATTTTGGAGTATAGTAGTGTCGACGAGACACAGATATCGATTATTGGATTGTTTTTGGATTGTCTGTGCTTCCTAGGTCTCAGAGACCCATAAAGAAAACTGTTTCCTTCACTTAATATACACCATTTACTTAGTTCTTTCACGGAATTTTCAGTTGTAGAATCAAACATAGAAAGAAGTATAAGAACATGCAAAGTCTTTGAAAGACACAAATCCAGGCCTCTTACATAAGATATAAATGAAAAAGGAAATCGATAATTAGCAAACACATGGCCACTAAAATCAAATTGAGTTACTCTTTTTGGATCATGTGAACATGGAAATTACATACATACATGCAGAGAATTAAGTAAAAAAAAATGAGTTGGCAGTACACTTATCATATCCTCCTAGAGCTTAAACTGACGTGCAAATGATGGCGGATCAACTAATTTACAAGTGGACAGAAAACTGATAATGCATACATGTAGTGTCTCGCTCCTAGAATGGGACATCGTGTTGACTTGAATAGTCCATCGGAATTGAAACATTGAGCGGAAGAAATGAATTGAGACCCTCTCCGATCGATGAATTGACTTCAGTTGAAATTGAGTCCAAAATGTAGTGTACCATGTTTGAAGAAAGAACTTTATATAAGAGCCTTTTCCCCATCATTTTCATTGTTTGCTCTCTTTTTTTTTTTGACATTTTGTTATTGACTTTCATTGATATTGATGGATTTCTTTGTTGGCTTTTCGTTGGATGCTTTCCATTGTTTGTTTTACTGATTTCTGTATTTATATTTAAAATGGAGAGAAAGAGAAATGAAGATACAAAAAAATTTATTGAATCTCTGTTGGTGCAATTTCAGTAGGATGCGACGAGACTTGAAGTTGCGTAAGAAATTTATTGAATCTCTCAACAATTTTATCATCAGTGAGCGGTATTGATCATTCTTAGCCTTATCTCCAGTCCTTAAGAAAAGAAATATCTTTTGCTTCGTTTGTTATGTGGCTTCTATCAATGATTTCTTAATAAAGAGAACCAAGATAAAAAATAATATTATTGTTAACTTGTTAATTTAGAAAAGTAAAATAGTATACTGCTGGTACAAATGAATGATCGATGCCTCACTTGATGTCATGGAAAGTCTGCTTAATCGAAGAATTATATTTTGAGCCATATATTGTTAAATGAAAGAATGTTTTGATAAGGTATTATGGGACCGTCAAAATAAAAGAAAAAAAAGGAGAATTCAGTTTTACTCAACATATAGATGTTGCATGATTTTATTTAATTGATAGTTTATATGTTGTATATCATGCATTTGTCTTGGACAACTTATGCACAAGGTTTAGTCTCTCGAACGATCTCGGAGACACCGGAATCGTGTCGGCCTAGAAGAGATGGAACACCTTGGGACTTGTATGTCCCTGCGATCAGAGTGTGTTTGATTGAGCTTGTACGTCCTAATGTCTATATACGGAGTCATCTATGGACCATCATATAGTTAGTTACATGCTAACGACAATTGTCTTGCATGCCTAACAGTTGATGCAGAGACGAACTTATGTATTTAGACAAATGTATTCTGACGGTTGTTTTGCAAAGACGAAAAGTTATAAGAATTATATATTGTACTAATTCTTGTTTTGGCAGGAAAGGATAGTCGTATGTGGGTAAGAATCACTCTAAAATGACGTGTTTATGCTTTTATGTTATTGTTATGAATTGTTAACATACTCTAGGAAAGTAGAAAGATTACTAATAATATTGTATACTTTCACATGATTATCGTGTTGATTTGGGTGAGTCGAGTTAATACCGCTCACCAATGCACTCTTCAATGTACTGACCCTCGATCCTACATGTATCGATTTTTTTTTTTGGACAATCGGACGAACTAGAAGCTCGTCCACCCAACCGTAGCACTCGGGTCATCTTGAAACTTTTTTTTTCCAGTGTGTAGATTTCGTCGAAGATCTTATTTTAGTTTTATTTTAAGGCTTAATTGCAACTTGATACCCTCAACTATTCCAATTTTTTCAACTTGATACCCTAAACTTTTTTACTCGACAACTTGATACCATCAACTATTTAATATTTTCAATTTGATATCCAAAATTTTAAAAAGGACAAAATTATCCCTCCCCTTCACTTTCCAACCAAACCCAACCCCTCTCCCCCCTTTCCGGCTCACACTCCCCGCCCCCCCCCCCCCCCTCGCGCTGCCTCACCGCTGTCACCGCTCCACCCGCCCCTGACACCACCGCCCCTTTCTTCGGGCGCACGCAGTTGCTGGAAGGGGGGGGGGGGGGTCGGGATGGGGGCAGGTGGGTGGCTGTGGGGGTCGGAGGGAGCGATCGGATGGGTGGTCGGAGGGGGGAGGGTGGGGGGGGGGGGGGGGGGGGGGGGGGGGGGAGTGGGAAGGGTTGGTGTGGGAGGGGGGTAGTTTAAAGTTTAGATTATGGATATTTTTGTTCAAAAAAATTTCAGGGTATGAAGTTGTTACAAAAAAAAGTTCAGGGTATCAAGTTAAAAACTGGAATAATTGAGGGTATCAAGTTGCAATTAAGCCCTATTTTAATAATATGATATATGGAACATAAAGTATTTTATTTGCATTTTTTAAAGTTGTAAGCTAAGTTTGACATTTTCAGTTAACTATTAAGAGCCCTTTTGTATTTTTGCTGCAAGTATCAATAAAAGAACTTATTTTGCATTATATATGTTATTCGGTTCTCTGTTTGAAATTATGCTGCATCAAAACCTTATTTTTTTGTAGTTTCATTGTGTATGTTCATGCCTTGTACAAATATAACTTAGACTTGTACGATATCACGTTAAGTGATGATTTTTCAATCTTGCATAATTTAGACTTGTAAGATATCACGTCCAGATGACTTCTCGATCTTGCATTGTAGGATCAAAACGTGACAATACAACAAAAGAAAGCCCAAAATATTTGGGTGGGCTAAAAAGTGATCATGTCATACCTGCCTTAGAAATTAGAACACATGATAAACACTACTGGGCGTCTCCATAGTATATATATATCTTTATCCAAACATCTTCTACCCGTCGAAACTGTTCTTTTTGTAAATTTTCTACTTCTAGTGAAGAAGCCTCCAAAAGATGGGGTTTCATATTTCATATTGCAGATCAAGATCAACTCCATTTAGTTCCAATCTCTTCCAATCCAGATGATCTGACAATATTTACATGGAGAAACTTGCCCTGACGGCTGAATCCCCATTGGGTGTAATTAAAGCGCTGGTAAATTGACTAATTACCATACATAGTTCATAAACTAATGTCAAAAGTTGAACAATGAAGAGTAATGAATTTCAAATAGAAAAAAAAAATGAACCGACCAAAGAATTATGAGCATCATTAGTAAGACTCATCCCCGATTCCAATTTCTAGATTCATAAATTTGAAGCTCATTAGGTTGAATAGTAAGTTCCATCCACGGATTCAATTTCTAAATTTTCGGTCCCATTCCATCCATAGGACCCAAGGCTTGGACCTCCCAGTTTCTACATTCTAGATTGTAGGAACTAATTTTGTAGGATAATAAGGATGCGTTTGGTTATCCACTTTGGCTCACACTTTTGAGTTTAAACTCAAAAGCTTTCACAAATATCGTTTGGGCAGCTCCACTCCCAAACTAAGAGCATCTCCAACCCTATTGTGACTTTGGAAAAAAGTTAATGCCACATAGGAATGACAAAATTTTATTCAAAAGTTCCTCTCCAATGCAATTGTCAAGTCAATTGTGAAGCTTATGTGGCAAAAATTAAAGAAGACATTGTGAAGTTGATTGTTTTGTTCTAGACAATGCATTTGACAATGTCTTCTCTTCCATGTCATCAATTATGAATAAAAAATATTAGAAAAAAGAAAGAAGATGAGTAGTTGGAAGTTGGAAAAAATACTTTTTATTATCTTCTCAATACTTTTGCATTGGAGAGAGTTTTTCTATCTCATTGTCTTTTGAGATATAATTTTGCCACTTAAACAAGATATTGTCTTGTGGCTCATGCCACATAGGAGCCACCTAAGACTCACAACACTTAACAAGACAATAGGGTTGGAGATGCTCAGAAGCAACGACAGGAGAACGGATAAAAGCAACCATGTAAATATTTGAATCAATAAATTGAAAAAGAAAGAAAAAAAAACAACTTACCTTGGTCTTACGTCCGATCCTAAAAGCACCCATTACTCCCTCCTTCGAAACGAGAGTAAGGAGAGGAACGAGAGCAAACGGTATCTGAACCGACTGAAGCACGTTCAGCCACTCGTTCAAGACATCCAGCGACGGCGTGTCGTCGGAGGCGTCGAAGAACAGAGCAACGAACATGGTCGGCAGGATCGCGCAGCTCCTGGTGATCAGCGCCCTGGCCCACTTCTTCAGCCTGAGGTCGAGAAACCCTCCCATGATGAACTGCCCGGCGTACGTGCCGGTGATCGTGCTGCTCTGTCCCGCCGCCAACAGCCCGATCCCCCAGACGTAGAGGACAGGGAGCGCGCCCCCTCCTCCTCCTCCGTACTTCTCCTCCAGGACCTGCCCGGCGTTCTCCAGGCCGATGCCGTCGGCTCGTTCGGTGCCGTAGAATCCCTCCGCGAAAACCGTCGTCACGGACAGGTTTATCAGGAAGGAGACGGCGAGGGCGGCCGTCGACTCTATGGTGTAGTAGTTCAGCGCCTCCAGGACTCGGCTTTTCTTGTTGACGTCGATCTCCCTCGACTGCACGAGAGCGGAGTGTAGGTAGACGTTATGGGGCATGATGACGCCGCCTACAACCCCCACGGCCTGCCTGATGGTTTTTGAGCTCAGTTTTGGAACCAAAAGACCTGCGAAGATGATGAATCAGAGAGTTTTATAGTTGCTTCTGTAAGATAGGGGTGAGCAACTGTTCGGTTCGGTTCGAACGGAAACAAATATATAAAAAATAAAATAACTGTAAATTGTATTTCTTAAAACCGAAAATCGAATTTTTTTCCTTCTAAAAATCGAACAAATTCGGTTCGATTTCATAGCCTAATGGATAGGACCTTCAAACTTTTAGCAAATGGGCCTATTCAAACCTTAAAATAAAAAGAAATATGATATTGTTGTATTTATGAATTATTACAATAGAGAGAGTGAAAAATGTTAGTATATATAGATTGAGGGTAGAGAGAGACGGCTCAAAGAAGCACCGACAGAGAATATAAGGAGAGAGTGCACTCAGTTAGGGTTAGAAAAAATATTAGTATATATAGATCGAGGGTAGTTTGATAAACTACTAAATCTAAATCGATTTTCGGTTAGATTACTTGGATCAAAAATCGAAGACTGAACTGTTATTTCAAAATTTTAAACCCAAAATCGAACCGATAACTGAAAAATCGAACCGTTTGTCATATTTCGGTTCGATTCGGTTTTCGATTTTTAACCGTTATATGCTCACCCTTACTGGAAGCCATCTAAAACAATAAAAAAAAAATCAACCAAAAAAAGAGCAACATCTTGTCTCTACTTTTTATAAGGATACTAAAAAACGGTTCAAAATTGAACCATTTTAAGCCATTTGTAAATGCCCATTAATTATTTAAAAACAACTAATTAATTGTTTAACTATCTAATATAATTTAATTATAGTTTTAATTATAATTAAATATCTTTAACTCAAGTAGTTAAGAGAGAGTCTAAGGACAAGAGTTTTTATAATAAATTTATATTTTAAGCTTTTTTTTTTTTTTTTTACGCGTGCAATGCTTTACAGTTTGTTTAAAGGAAGGTACTCACCTATTAGGAGAGCTTTCCCACTTGGCTTGGTTTCGCCAAACATCCAAGCAAAGGATATAGCCATCGCTGAGATGAGGAATGCGAAAACAGCTTCTAATTTCCGTACCCCATAGTTCTCAAGGAACAAGAAGATGAAGCTGACAAAATAAAACAGAAAACTTATGAATATTACTATATGTAATCACACTACCTAGATAGTGAAGAACTTGATACATTTTTACTGAACAACTAAAATTCTGGACTGCTTTAGATGGTTCTACTTCTGCTACTAAGCCACCCCATAAAAAGTTCTCAATAAGAAACTCTAATAAAGTACAGCAATGAAAAAAGATCTCTGTCTCTACTCTTTTTAGATTTTTAAAAAAATATGTTTTCACAGGTTACGAATATTTTTCATGACAAAAAGTTGGATGAAAAATATTTGTCATGAAAAACATCAATCTCTACTCTTCAAAATCTTACTCAAAACAAAGGGGTGCAAAATCATCCACCCTTTTTAACCTATGAAGAACAGGCACTACAAAAAAGTTAGTAATGTCCACGTCGTGTCCTGTCGTACTCGATGAAACACGACACAGACACTCAAAATACAATATAACACACGTTATAATCACTGCTGTTTGTGTCGTCATGTACGCACTGTTTCATGTCACTTAAGTGTCCATGCAACAGTTTTTTAACTCAATATTCCTACTAGCTTAAGTTCATTTCTCAACAAACGTATTTAATACAAAATAATCTGTACTCTCCAAGGAAGTAGGGACACTCCAAAACTATCAGCAATCTCATGTTGGACACTTACATGATATGTCGGAGGATACAACACACGTACTCCAAAATATATTATGACACATAAAAAAAGGTATCGTGTGTGTCTCTCTCTCTCTCTCTCCAAAACAAACACAAAATGACACAGCCAAAGGAGTATATAAACTAAATTCTTCCAATGATTTCAATACACAACTGAACCTACTAGTTTCAAATCTAAGTTAAAAACCGAACTTCCATTTCATCACCCCCACAAAACCTAATTTTGCACGCATAGGCTCTCAAATCAATCCATCACAAATGAAAAGGACTTCTTTTACAACAACCAAACCACCTATCCCAGCTCAAACATACACAAAAAAAGACCAATTTGCCAAGATCAACCCCAAAAATCCAATTTTGATAACTAAACTTTGAAGATTTCCTCATTTTCTCTGTTAAAACCACTTGTCCCAAACCAAAATCGATGTTTTTTTTAACAATAAATCATGTTGGAGTGGGTGGGGTTCCCAACCTATGTGGAGAAGATCCCGGAGTGCGACGAGCGCCGTCCGATGTCGGAGAAGCTCGGGAGTAGTTGATTGCTGCTGCTGCTGCCCCAAAGGGGATTCTGGACCAAGTCTGCCGAGTTCGGGCCGAACTCGGTCCCAGGCCGAGTTCTGGCCGAACTCGGTCTGGCCGTTCCAGGATTTGGCCACCCAGTGCTGGTTGCCCCACACAGAGTTCTGGCCGAACTCTGTGTGTCGGGGGACTGAAGCGGATTTCTGGATGAGTTTTCATCATTGGATCTAATCCAACGGTCCAGGTTGGTTGCGGGATTAGGGAGATATATTGAGTTTTCTCAACCCTAATTCATTATCGCATTATCGCATTGGACAACACAAGTTTGAGAGAGAAGGAGGCAAGAGTGCCATTGCAACTTCGGAGGAGAAGACGGAGGATTGAAGGTCGCTGTTCGAAGGAGATCGTGTTCGGGTAATCTCTACTCGTCGTTCTCGCTCTTCGTAGCCTTGTAATCATTGTTCTTGTCTCTGAGTGTTGTGGGGATCCGATTTGGATCGGGAGGAGTTTGTAGAGGGTGTAATTCTTCTATTCCATTATTGGAGGCTTCTCAGGGTTGGACTCCGATCGTCCCGTGGTTTTTCCCGCAAGGGTTTCCACGTCAAAAATTCTCTGTGTCTGCGTGGTTGTTTTTGTGTGCTTGTTTTTGGGTTCGTGCGTTGTTTGCTCGGTCCTCTCGCAGGTACTCTCCGGTTTGGGGAAAGGTTTCCGCGCTTCTTTTCCAACAGAGTGGTATCAGAGCTTTGGGTTCAAAGGGTGTCAGGAGTTGACAGAGGAACCAGAGAGGAGAGATGGACGCGAAGCCGGTGCGCATGGTGAACCTCAATGGCACAAACTATCATTATTGGCGGAGCAAGATGAAGGATTTGCTATTTGTCAAGAAGCTGCATCTACCTGTGTTTGCAACCGAGAGGCCCAGTGATAAATCCGAGGAGGACTGGAAGTTCGAGCACATACAGGTGTGTGGGTACATACGGCAGTTTGTTGATGAGAACGTGTACAATCACGTTGCCAATATTGTGCACGCGAAGACGTTGTGGGATAAGCTGGAATCCTTGTATGCGAAGAAGACCGGGGTAAACAAGTTGTTCCTGATCCGAACGATGATCGGTCTGCGGTACAAGGATGGGGCGTCTATTTCGGATCACTTGAGTGATTTCCAGGGCGTGGTTGACCAGCTATCTTCTATGGGAGTCAAGTTCGACGACGAAGTTCAGGGACTGTGGCTGCTGTGTACATTGCCAGACTCGTGGGAGACCGTACGAGTATCTATGATCGCTTCTGCTCCAGAAGGCGTGGTCAGTCTGGAGTTTGCCAAGAGCGGGGTGTTGAATGAAGAGATGCGGAGACGTTCTCAGGGCACTTCATCCACATCCCACCACTCAGAGGTACTTGTTTCAGAGAGCCGCGGAAGGGGCAAAAGCAGGGGTCCAGGTGGTGGCAGAGACAAGAGCAGGGGGAAGTCCAAGGGTCGGTACGAGGACTCAGAGTGTTATCATTGCGGTAAGAAGGGCCATATCAAGCGGAATTGTTTCGCTTGGAAGAAGGAAAAGAAGGGCGACAAGGGAAAACAAGAAGAGAACACTACAGCGGCGGCCTCGGTGCATGGAGGCGATGTGATCGTCGTAGGTGATGAGGTCATTACTAACCTCGCCTGCGATGATAATTCTTGGCTGGTGGACTCAGGGGCTTCAGCACATGTATCTCACAATAGGGCACTGTTTGCCACTTACACGACAGGCGACTGTGGCGTGTTGAAGATGGACAACGGAGATGTGTCGAAGGCGGTTGCCGTTGGAGATGTGCATTTGAGAACGAAGACGGGTGCGGTTCTTGTTCTCAAGGATGTTCGTCATGTCCCTGATATCCGTTTCAACCTGGTGTCGGTTGGAAGGTTGGATGACGAGGGATTCTTCAGTCTCTTCGGGAATAGTCAGTGGAAGCTTTCCAGAGGTTCGATGGTGATTGCCAGAGGAAGCAAGAAGTCCGGTCTCTACTATATGGAGGGGAGCGCAGAGGGGGCACAGGAGGTGAACGCAGTCAGTGATGCGTCTACCGAGTTGTGGCACAGGCGGCTCGGCCATATCAGCGAGAAGGGGATGAGCTACTTGGTGAACAGGAAAGTGATTCCGGGGCTCAAGTCTACAAAGTTGGAGAAATGCACGCACTGTTTGGCTGGGAAGCAAAATAGGGTGTCTTTCCAAAGTCACCCAAGTTCGAGGAAGCCGGCGTTGCTCGAGTTGATTCACTCGGATGTCTGCGGTCCTATGAAGGTAAAATCTCTTGGTGGTGCTTCTTACTTTGTGACTTTTATTGATGACTGTTCCAGGAAGGTTTGGGTCTATGCCTTAAAGACCAAGGATCAGGTGCTGCCTACTTTCAAGGAGTTTCAGGCCTCCGTTGAAAGGGAGACGGGCAAGAAGTTGTTGTGTGTTCGGTCCGACAATGACGGCGAATACATCGGTCCCTTTGATGCGTATTGCAGAGAGCAAGGGATACGACACCAGAAGACTCCGCCAAAGACACCTCAGCTCAATGGTGTAGCGGAGCGCATGAACAGGACACTGATGGAGAGGGTGCGGTGTTTGCTGTCAGAGGCAAACTTGTCGGGCAGTTATTGGGGTGAGGCTCTTCTCACAGCTGCTTATATTATTAATTTGTCTCATAGTGCTCCTTTGCAGGGTGATGTGCCTGACAAAGTATGGTACGGCAAGGAGCCGTCATACAGTCACCTGCGGGCGTTTGGTTGTAAAGCCTTCGTGCATGTACCGAAGGACGAGAGGACCAAACTTGAGCCGAAGACGAGGCGATGCGTCTTTGTCGGCTACGGTCGGGATGAGTTTGGCTATAGACTCTACGACCCAGTGGAAGGAAAGCTCTACAGAAGCAGGGACGTGGTGTTCGTCGAGGATCAGACCATGACCAACACTCAGGATTCCGAGACGCCTTCTGAGGCTGAGGAATTGCCTGAGTTAGAGTCATTTCGCTTCGAGCAGTTTCCAGAGGACATCGCAGAGGATCCAGTTATGGGGGAGCCGGTACATGGAGTTGCTCCCAACCTTGATCATCAGCCTGCTGATGGTGGTCAGGGTGTCCCTCAGGAGGATGAGCATGCCGGAGAGGTAGTTCCTGAAGGGGAGGAGGCTGTCGGTATACAGCCAGCACCAGTGGCTCCACTGAGAAGGAGCAACAGGGATCGTCGACCATCTACGAGATACTCGCCGGATGAGTATGTGCTACTGACTGACGGGGGAGAGCCCGAAAGTTTCGCAGAGGCTATGGAAGACGAACACAGGCAGGAGTGGATGGTGGCTATGCAGGAGGAGATGAGTTCCTTGCACACCAATTCTACTTATGATCTGGTGCGGTTGCCAAAGGGCAAGAAGGCTTTGAAAAATCGATGGGTGTTCAGAGTGAAGCAGACGGATGATGCTACTCGCCCTCGATACAAAGCGAGGCTGGTAGTCAAGGGCTACGGTCAGCGGAAAGGCGTGGATTATGATGAAATCTTTTCGCCTGTCGTCAAGCATTCGTCTATTCGGGTGGTGCTAGCATTAGCAGCCAGTTTCGACTTGGAGGTCGAGCAGATGGACGTGAAGACGGCATTCCTCCACGGTGATCTTGAGGAGGAGTTGTACATGGAGCAGCCAGAGGGATTCTGTGAGAAGGGCAAGTCACATTTGGTCTGCCGGTTGAGGAAGAGCTTGTATGGTCTGAAGCAGGCTCCGAGGCAGTGGTACAGGAAGTTCGAGTCGTTTATGGGGGAGCATGGTTATGCACGGACGACGTCGGACCATTGTGCATTTGTGAGGTATTTTGTCGATGATGATTTTATCATCTTATTGCTCTATGTTGATGATATGCTATTAGTGGGTCGGAATGCCACTAGGATAGCGGAGTTGAAGCGCCAGCTGGGCGCGGCCTTCTCTATGAAGGATTTGGGCGCAGCAAAGACTATTCTTGGGATGGAGATCAGCCGAGAGAGAGAGTCCAAGCTGCTACACTTGTTCCAAAAGAAGTACATTCACCGGGTACTTCAGCGTTTCGGGATGGACGGGTCGAAGAAAGTGAGTTCCCCCCTCGCGGCTCACTTTAAGTTCACTGAGGAGCAGTGTCCATCTACCGAGGACGAAAAGGAAGATATGGAGCGGGTTCCATATGCTTCAGCTGTGGGAAGTCTTATGTATGCCATGGTGTGTACGAGGCCAGATATTGCTCATGCAGTTGGTACGGTTAGCAGGTATCTTTCGAATCCTGGAAGGGTACACTGGAATGCGGTCAAGTGGATTCTACGATATCTTCAGGGCACTGCTGGTTGGAGACTTTCCTTTGGTGGTGACGAGCCGAAGCTGGTTGGGTATACTGACGCTGATATGGCTGGAGATGTAGACACGAGGCGATCGACTTCAGGCTACGTGATGATGTTTGCGGGAGGAGCAGTGTCGTGGCAGTCGCGATTGCAGAAGTGTGTTGCCTTGTCGACGACGGAGGCGGAATACATTGCGGCGACGGAGGCTTGCAAGGAGCTGTTGTGGATGAAGAAGCTGTTGCAGGAAATGGGACTGAAGCAAGAGCAGTATACTTTGCTTTGCGACAGTCAGAGTGCTATCCATCTTGTGAAGAATCAGACGTTTCATAGCCGGTTCAAGCACATCGAGACTCGGTATCATTGGATACGGGATGTGGTTGAGAAGAAGGACGCGGAGCTTGAGAAGGTGCATACAGATGACAACGGAGCTGATATGTTCACGAAGATTCTACCAAGGGGGAAGTTTGAGTACTGCAGGCAGATCGTCGGGATGACGACGTCCTCCCCATAGTTGTGAAGGGGGAGATTTGTTGGAGTGGGTGGGGTTCCCAACCTATGTGGAGAAGATCCCGGAGTGCGACGAGCGCCGTCCGATGTCGGAGAAGCTCGGGAGTAGTTGATTGCTGCTGCTGCTGCCCCAAAGGGGGTTCTGGACCAAGTCTGCCGAGTTCGGGCCGAACTCGGTCCCAGGCCGAGTTCTGGCCGAACTCGGTCTGGCCGTTCCAGGATTTGGCCACCCAGTGCTGGTTGCCCCACACAGAGTTCTGGCCGAACTCTGTGTGTCGGGGGGCTGAAGCGGATTTTTGGATGAGTTTTCATCATTGGATCTAATCCAACGGTCCAGGTTGGTTGCGGGATTAGGGAGATATATTGAGTTTTCTCAACCCTAATTCATTATCGCATTATCGCATTGGACAACACAAGTTTGAGAGAGAAGGAGGCAAGAGTGCCATTGCAACTTCGGAGGAGAAGACGGAGGATTGAAGGTCGCTGTTCGAAGGAGATCGTGTTCGGGTAATCTCTACTCGTCGTTCTCGCTCTTCGTAGCCTTGTAATCATTGTTCTTGTCTCTGAGTGTTGTGGGGATCCGATTTGGATCGGGAGGAGTTTGTAGAGGGTGTAATTCTTCTATTCCATTAGTGGAGGCTTCTCAGGGTTGGACTCCGATCGTCCCGTGGTTTTTCCCGCAAGGGTTTCCACGTCAAAAATTCTCTGTGTCTGCGTGGTTGTTTTTGTGTGCTTGTTTTTGGGTTCGTGCGTTGTTTGCTCGGTCCTCTCGCAGGTACTCTCCGGTTTGGGAAAAGGTTTCCGCGCTTCTTTCCCAACAAATCATATGTACTACTAATCTATACAGCAAACCAAATTCTTCCAGAAATTTCAATTCAGAAGTCACAATCTAACCAGCTTAACAACAACCAAACTAATTTCCTTGGCCAAAAAGAAAATAAACTTATTTTGTACATAAAAACTCAACAACCAACTTAACTACCTAACCCAGCTCAAAATCTCACCAAAAAGATTACAAACTCTCTCCCAAAATCCTTGCACTCACTCTCTCACTAAATTTTGTCAGAATTCTCACCCAAAACCCTAACTTTATCCAAACCCACCCCTACAAAATCCAACTTAACTAGCTAAGCCAGCTCAAAGCCTCACCAAAAACTACAACTTTCTCCAAAACCACCTCCCAAAATCCAATTTTTTAATTTTTTTATTTTCATCTCACTTATTAATATGAATTTGTACTTGCATTCCACTTTTTGTGTTTGTTTTGTCACGAAAACATTCGCTTTGTAAAAAGTGAAATATAAGTATAATAACAGATTCATATTAATAAATGGAAGCGAAAGTAAAAAAGAAAAATCATATAAAAGAAGAGCATCCTCACCAGTCGACGGCAGTAACGACGACCCCGGCCCAGAGCGGGAGCGCCCCTCTGCTCAGGATCTTGATCGCGATCGCGCTCCCGATCACCACCTGTATGTCGGCCCCGACGAGCGCCACCTCCGCCATCGCCCACAGCGCGACCCTCGCCCAGGCCGGGTACTCCTCCCTGCACACCTCCGCCAGGTGCCTCCCCGTGGCGACCCCGAGCCTCGCCGACAGCAGCTGGATCAGCAGCCCCACCGCCGTGGCCCACATGAGCAGCCACAGCAGCGAGTAGCCCGCGGCGGCCCCCGCCTGGAGGTCCCCCTCCAGGTTCCCGGGGTCGAGGAACGCGATGCTCATCAGGAACCCGGGGCCCGTGAAGAGCCACAGCTTCCTCCACGAGAACGGGGGCGCCGCGTCGGACGATATCGGTGAGTTGGAGTCGGCGTCGGCGGCGACGACTACGATCTTCTCGTCGGACTCGTAGGCGCATTCCTGCTCCCGGTGTCCGTACGATTGGAATTCTTGGTTTTCCGGGAGCAGAGTGTCCTGCTCTTCTTCTTCTTCTCGTTCTCGTTCTTGTTGGTGAGACATTGTCGGTGGGGATTGGAATGGTTTTGGGAAGGGGAGGGGGAGGGATATTTCAAGGGGGGTCATCCTTGGGGGAGGTCGTTACAGTTATGGGGGGTTTACTTATGGGTCGATTTGCCGGCAGTTATTTGTTACTTTCCGTCTGTTATTATGCGTATTTCCAAGGAAATTCTATTTTGTTTGCATTTAAATACCTCCTTTTGGATGTTATGATGCTATTTAGAGCATCTCCAACCCTATTGTCTTGTTAAGTGTTGTGAATCTTAGGTGGCTCCTATGTGGCATGAGCCACAAGACCAAGGCCGGTTCTGAATAATTGAAGGTCCTGTGCGGATCTCAAAATGTGGTCCTATAAATTTATTTATTTATATTTTTTAATGTATTATTTTATGTCTTTATTAGAATCTCTCGAGATTTTATCGATTGTATAGTATAACTGAATCTATAAATACTTACGAAACAAAATAACCAAAGCTCAAATTATCTATATTCAAGCACATTACATAATATAATAAAGATATTTTACATAAAAGATGTACTGACCCTTAAATTGTCAAACTTTGGCCTCCAATTCTTCTTTTATCGATCTGTTGATGAGAACATATAACAAAATGAATAATGATCAATACCCAAATGAGAAGTAATCTATAATCATAAAATAAATAAAACAAAAAGAATAGAACGGTAAAATTACCTGACAAAATTTTTTCAATGGATCTTCAATAATAAATTGAAACTATTACTATACTACCAAGAGAACCAAAAAAGATAACAGCTAGTGCATTACTGCTTTTTGAACATTGATCTTCTTGCATTCTTAGAAGCAAAATCATCAATTAAACTTTCATGATCATTTTTTTTCCAAAAACTCATTTTCAATTGAAATCAAAGCCAAACTATTTAATCTTTCTTGCGACATAGTTGATCGCAAGTAAGATTTCAATATTTTTAATTTTGAAAAACTTCTTTCAGCCGATGCAACTGTAACAGGAATGGTCAACAAAATTCTATATGCAAGACAACAAGTTGGATAACAATTCATTCTTTTCAAGAAATTTAGTATTGCACTAGCTGTATCTTGTTCTTCTGGTAAATGTTTTTGTAATAGTTGCAATTCATCAAATAAATCCTCACCATCGATGTCTGAAATGTGACCATTTTCTAACTTCTTTTCAAGATTGTTGCAGCTTGTCTTCAGTTCATCAGCATCTAATGATTTTAACTTCTCTGCTGTAAATAAGAAGCCGAATGTGTCTTCATACTGCTTATATTGCTCAAACCTTCTTTCCAATGAACCGATTGCTTGATCAACTATGTATACAAAGTACTGAATTATGAAGGATTCTTGAGTTGATTCTTCATGGACCGGTTCAGAAGACTCGATAGCAATCTCATCAAAATGTTTTTTTCTACGAATTATTCTCTTTTTGTTCTTGGGAAACACCGGATCAATATCCAATTCAGCCACAATTTCTTTAGCACAATCCAAAGCCTTCTCAAATCCAACTTCTCGGTACTCTTGAAAAAAAGCAATCAGAGCCTTCACACTATCCATTGCCACATCAATACGCATATTTTCACATTGTAATTCTTTGCTGACTATATTAACTTTAACCAAGATGTTATACCAAATAACGATACCCACAATAAACTCAAAATTTCCAAGTTCGTATTCTGCCAAACAAGTAGCTTCACTTTTAGCCTTTGCCTCTTTCTCACTTTCGGCAAGCTGAAGTAGAGCTTCTCGTATTTCAGGAGCTTGAGTCACTATTTCACACTATTAATTCTACTTTCCCATCGTGTAGTCGACAATGATTTTAGAGTGAAACCTTTTTCTGGTAGATTATCCTTCAAAATCTTCCACCTTTTTGTAGAATCTGCAAACAATGTATAAATACGTTGCACAACTCCAAAAAACTTTACTGCTTTACTGCAAGAGTTTGCTATATCAGACAGTGTCAAATTGAGAGAATGAGAACCACATGGTGTATAAAATGCTCTAGGATTGATGTCTAAGAGTTTTCTTTGTACACCTTTGTGCCTCCCCTTCATGTTTGACCCATTATCATAGCTCTGACCTCTGACATTATCAATATCAAGATCAAGATGATGTAGCACATTTTACAACTCTTCAAACAACCCTTGACCTGTTGTGTCATTCACAACCAAGAATTGTATAAAATATTCTTGCACCTTTATTGGAACTGTAGAGACATCAACACACCTTAATATCAATGTCATCTGTTCTAGTTTGCTAACATCAGGAGTACAATCGAGTATTACATAAAAGTACTTAGCTTCTTTTATTTTTTTTAGGATTGCACCTTTAATTTCAGAAGCTAGCAAGAGTATCATCTCATTTTGAATCTTGTGACTCAGATAATGGTAATGAATCTCATGATTTTGTTTCCTTCGGAGATGCTCTTTCAAGGTTGAATCCCACTCGGCAACCATTTCAACTAAAGCCATAAAATTTTCATTACTTTCTTCAAATATCTTCTCATTACTTCCACGGAACGCCAAGCTCTGTTTAACCAAATATTTCACGAATGCAAACAATCTCCACAGTACCTTCCTCCAGTGTTCTGTTTCTTTGATGATTTGGTCCTGCACAACTTTATCAATGACTTGATTATTTTCCAGCCTAGCATGCAACTCAACCCAAATAGACATATGATTGATATGCTCTGCACTTCTTTCATGTGTTTTCAAAGTGTTTGCCAGGTGTCCCCAATCCCTTACTCCATCATGCGCTAATTAACTTTGTTGTGGTCGACTCTTAAACAATTTACAGCAAAAGCAAAATACCTTGTCAAGATCCTTGGAATACACTAGCCAATTTCGATGATGCTTCTCTCCGTTTGATAAGTACTTATTGTAGAATTCAGAGGAGAAACGTCTTTTCAGTCCATCTTTAGGGCCTTTTCCGGTTAACAAATCTCTTACCGGACCTTTTTTCACCAATAAATCCCTCCATTTAGGATCAAGACTATCCCAATTTCTAGGATCATAGATGTTCAAGGCAATATCTCCAATTTCATTATTATTACCATTCAAACCAAGTTCCACCACATTTTCTTCCTCATGATTCTCTGTATTTTCTTCTACAGGTACATCACCATCTTCTTCCGTAGGTACATGCAAATGCTCTTCCTCTGTCGGTTCCAGCAACTGCTCTTCAACGTCTACTGTTGTTGCCTCTGTAGGTTCCTTCACATGCTTTTCAATATCTATTGGTTGTTTGACAACAAATTTATCAAGAGCTCCTCTTTGACTTTGAACAAAATGCTCCTCTTTGCTTTTTCTTTTGCGCTTGGAATAACCCGATTCAAATTTTCTAGTAGGAGGCATTCTAGACACAATATCTGAAACTAGACAAAATAGATCTTCAAATTCCCAAATTATATAAAAGAAAAAAAAATCTGAAACTAGATACTTGCATATAGACACTTTCCATCAATAAAAGTATTACAACATAGCATAATTGTAAGAAAATATACACAAAATGATATCAAAATTCACACAAAAATTATCACCACGTCAGAGCTATTCTTTTCTCAATTGAGATCCAAAAGCAAACCAATTATTCCCAGTGGGATGATATTGTTCTTCCATATATTAATATAAAACTAAATTCATAATAGGATCACAGTTCTTAAACCAATAATAAATTCATAATGAGAATAAAATTCTTAAGAAAAAAATTGTACCTCTTAGAGATGAATCATTCCTGAATTTTCTGTTACAGTTGCATCGGATTAAGAAGAATAAAACAATGACTAAGTTAGTATTTTGTTCATAATGCAACTCTAATCAACGAAAAAAATTCTTCATCGTTGTTTTTAATAAATTCTTATGAAAAATAAATTATTGGTTGGGTACACTTGCATATAGAAATTTTTACCTCTTAGAGATGAATCATTCCTGTAACACGACCCAAGCATTCTCTGAATCTCTATTTTCCTTGTCCTTAAAAAAATTAAGAATCAATGAACTATGAAAAAGTTAGTAATAAAAAAATTGAAACAAGAGAAACCCACAGATGCTGAGATGCATAGTCTAAAAATAATTGAAAGAAGAGAAAAGTTTTGATACCATTTAAAATTGGTGGGACACAGAACTATAGAAGCATAGTTGGCAACACAAGGGCCGAGGTGTAGCCGTGTAGATTATGCTTCTGCTCCTCTGCAACTTCTCGGAATAAAACTTGAGATGGTGGCCGGCCCTTTGGATTGCATAGGAGCAGCAAATCTAGGCATAACTTAAATTGTAAAATTACAAAATTGCCCTTCCTTTTTTTTGGAGGCCCCTCAAAATATGAGGCCCTGTGCATATGCACGTGTTACGACCTGCACTCACTGTGAGGGTACGAATATGTAACAGTGCCCAGCCTACGCCGCAGTATCGGCGGTAGAACGATGTTCTAAGTCTCTAACTAACCATCAACTCATGCAGTATATAATGTACTCATCATGATCAACTCCGAACGGAGGACAAGTATAAGATATGGTGTAACTCAATCACAGTCTAAGCACGATAAGATAACACAGAAAATAACTAAAAAATTGAAGACAACAAACTACTGAAATAATATCAACATCTGAATAATCTCAAATACATCTCAAGTCTCAAATCTCTATATACAACTCCAGATCTAAACAGGAAAACTAAAACAAGTCAGACTAACTAAACTCCCGATCACTCCTGAGTGTCGGGGCCATAGGTAGCTAAGCCATCTCCTCAGTAAAATGTAGGGCATGTGTCCTCAGGGCAATCATCTGTAAAATTTTCAACAGCTCCAGTCAGGATAGGAACGAGCACATCTCATCTAGAAAACCCAAGTAAATGACAGAGAACTATAAAGCAGTTATAGGCAGTTGTATTGATGAAAATGGCAGTTTATATTCATGTGATGGTAAGAAAGACACGTAAAGTGCAAGGAAAGTAAATACTAAACAAGAGAAGAATCATAGCAATGAAGACTGTAAAAATAAATAGAACTAGCTGAACCAGGGTAATATGATATAAAGTCCAGGCAACAATGTAGACCAGTGTAACTCCAATGTAAGTCCAGTACATGATGAATCTCATACAAGATGAATCCAGTAAGGGACGATTCCAGTCATAGTGATCAATGATTCCAGGGTGGGTCCAGCCTATACTCTAGCAGTGTGTTTTAAAATACCGAGATCGACATATAAACGGCTATGGGTAATCCGGCACATCACACACCTGGCCGGGTGTGAGATGGCTATCATTCCAGTATGATTCCAACAAAGGGTGATTCCAGAAATGGGGTATGTCTACATGTCTTACTCTAGTATTTCCCCTCCCAGCAAGTGAATCCAGAATTCCGACACAATGATTCAAGATGAGTCCAGCCAAGTACAATGATACCAGTAAATGATTCCGGGGGTAATTCCAGTAAATGATTCCAGTAATAGAAGCCGGAAATGATGATACCAGTAATAGAGGCCAAAAAATAAATGTGTGTCATATACATGAATCTAGAAATAACAGTACGTGTTTGTAACAGAGAATCACATACAGCTAACTAGAACTGAAATACAGTAATTGACAAATAAATGAGAGAACTATCAGAGAATGTACTCGTCTGCTACTCTGAGAAGAGTGGTGTAATATCAGGTGCCTGCACCAGAGTCACAATGTCCTAAACAGAGTAATATGGGTCATGATATGTAAAATACAAGAGGATTGAAAGCTACAATGCAAACAACATGATTTCTAAGCCAATCTAGGTCAAAGTCCAACTCTAGTCAACTCTGGGTCAACTGTCTAGGTCAATGTTGACTTTGGTCAACTCTAGTCAAGTCAACAAGGTTAACTAGGCTCTTCTAGGTCATATTTGATATAAGTCAACCTTGGTCAATTTTACTAGTCAACTAGGTCAATCCTAGTTCAGTCAAGTCTCACTTGGCCTAACCAAGTTAGCCTAGGCAATCAAGGCTAGACAATATGTAAGGTAAAACAATGTGAACTACACCAAGGCATATATATATATATATATATATATATATATATATATATATATATATATATATATATATAACTATCACAAAGTACCCTTACCATGTTTACTATATCCCATAAATAGCTATTAGCCTACATGGGGGTAAACCCTCACAACCTCATCTCATATATATATACATATAAATCTTATATAGTATCTAGCCAACCTCTCATGTAGCAACCATATATATATCAAACACATATATGTAGTATAACCCATATATATAACTATTGGCCTATATATAACCTTTTGCCTATGTAAACCCTTATCCTCACTCAACTCCACACACCAGGACACACTCATAACTCTCACAGGAACACAATACCCTGATTTCCTATATAGGACATTCACTAAACTAACTCTAACACACTCTCCCAAAACCCCAGCTGATACACTTGCTACACTGAGATACTGCTCACACACAGTCTAATCTAGTACACTAGCATATGCCACTCACTCTTGCACTAGTGCACAAGCCAATATGGCCTGTGCTGCTGCCACAAGAGGGCAGCCTACTGCCACTGCAATGCAGGACAATACCTGCCTACAAGGAGTATCCTCTTCCTAACTGGACAGCATGCTTGCCTATAGCTGCCAATTACCCAACTAATATCCTACTCCCTCTCACCCAACTCTCATACACCTGAACATCCCAAAGTGGCCAATGAGTTGAGCCTTAGGCCAACCACTGCTACTGTCACTCCCCGTTCCTAAAATGCATATTTTATACATGTACAACTCATGTGTATTTATTTAGTATTTATCATGTATTTATTTAATAGTTATCATGTATTATCCTGTATTTAATTTCCTTTAATTCATGTTAATTTATTTCCTGCAATTATATTTCTGCAATTTTATTTCTGCACTTTATTTTATGCTTTTATTCTCTGCTTTAGCTAGGCTTTGGGTTCGGGTTGGCCTTGGTTGGATCCCCTACAACCCGACCTATTGGACCCGGCCCAACTCCCACCTACCACCCCTTCCATATTTAAAGCCACCCTCTCTATTCTCTCTCCTCATTACTCATTCTCACCATTACTCCTCTTCTTCTTCTTCATTACTCTCTCCACCTACCAAACCCATAGGCAAGTACATCTTGCTTCTTCATGAGGACCCATTTTTATGGCTCCATTCTCTTTCCTTCGTGATTCTAAGAGAGTTTAGAACTTGACATTTTTCATTTCGAAGTCTTAATCTTTGTAGATCTAGATATGAGTTATTTTCGGATTTTGGGGGTTTTGATCTATTAAACTTCTGTGTTTTCAAGTTTTGATGGTTCCATGTTGTAGAGGATTTTATTCTACCCAATTTTGACCTTTACAAAGTTGGATTCGGACTTATTTTGACCAAGTTATGGACTTTTGAAACTTTAGGGTGCAACCATGGAGTTCTTGCTGTTTGGAGAAGACAGTGAGCAGTGTATGCTAGCTTTTTAGCTTGCGTTACTGAGCTGTGCGCGCTCTTTAGCGCAGCACAGTATGGAGTCCATACGCTGCCTTTTTAGGTAGCGTGTGTCTTGAATACGCTACCTTTTTAGGTAGCGTGTGTCTTGAATACGCTGCCTTTTTAGGTAGCATGTGTCTTGCATACGCTACCTTTTGGGAGCGCTGACTTGGATGGTCAGGAGTCGTATGGAGTTCATACGCTACCTTTTGGAAGCGTATAACATACATACGCTGACTTGGATGGTCAGGAGTCGTATGGAGTTCATATGCTACCTTTTGGGAGCGTATGACATTCATACGCTGACTTGGATGGTCAGGAGTCGTATGGAGTTCATACGCTACCTTTTGGGAGCGTATGACTTACATACGCTGACTTGGATGGTCAGGAGTCGTATGGAGTTCATACGCTGCCTTTTGGAAGCGTATGACTTGCGTACGCTGGCTTGGATAGAGAGGAGTCGTATGGAGTCCATACGCTAGCTTGACCTGAGCGTACGCTGGCTTGAGCGTAGCTTGACCTGAGCGTACGCTGACATGAGCGTAGGCTGACATTAGAGTAGCCTGCTTACCCTGGATCTTCTATAGCCCTGTATATTGATATCTTATTAGATGTTTAACGTCCATTTTATATCCTTACGCCTTTTTGCATAAACTTGATATAATCATGACATGTTAATATTCCTGTTAAATATAGATTATTACGTGAGATGTACCATATGTCGTGAATTGAGTTATAGATACCCCGATTGACTGGAATTAAACCCTGAGAGTCGTAGACTCGACTCCACTGAATACTATTTGACTTTCATGCCTTGTCACCATTGATGATAATGGTTATCTTGACTAAAATTGATCATGCGTTCCTAGTTGGAACTAAGAGACTGGCTAGTCGTCTTATTGAATAAAATGAATGAGACACGTTCATGTAATGAACTATTGTACTCGATTAGCCAATCCCGAATATTGGCATACATGCACATGCATGCTTTAAACTATTTATTTATCTATTTTTACAAAAATAGCATGTGTACTTTATGGTCAAGGCATGATTACTCCGTGGTCAGATTTGATTGTTGCATCACGCTATGTAAAACCTACAACCTAGCCGCACGGGTATCGTTGTAGAGTTGGCATATCGTGCCCCGTACGAAAGTACTCATTGAATGACCATGATCCACGGCATGGAACTTCACTCAACGTAGGGACTATTAAGTTAAATAAAATAATGATGGCATGGAGAGAATAGATTCTCGAGTTCTTACATGGCAGCCCCCTTGGGACTATTAAGTGCCCGACGGGCCGGCTGGTTCCCACAGATACTGTAGATCTGTCACACGGGCAGGGAACGGTATCTGCTTATATTATTGTACATGCTATAACGGCGGGCGTCCCGCTTGGACTCGTCTAACTACATGATTGGCGCAATTGATTGATTGGATAGACTAGCCTTGCTTGCGCATAGTAAGAACTGAGGAATCCCTATTTGCATAATTCCAGGATAACTTGGGACTCACAATAGCAAGCCGTAGTAGTTGATTGGCCGTTCAAGATGATTTGTTTGTGTACTGTACCTACTCTGTTACTTAACTGGGATGATCAGAATGTCAGGACATGACGGGCCAACTTCTGTCCTTGTTTGGTTGGGAGGTTGGTTCGAAGTGTCGTGATGTTATGTGAATCATAGTAGCAAGCAGAGATCTATTTATCATATTTCACATTACTGGTTTTAGTTCTCATGTCGTGCTTCCTTGTGGTACTTGCTATTAGAGGTCTAACCTCTCTGGTTTTGCATGGCCAGATTTAGAGCCGGTTCCCGAGGACTCAGCTTACTTCTATCTCCAAAATGGTCAACACTAGAGGGATGATCGCAGGAGGACTCGAGTGGGTTTCTTACTTCCCCGCTCGTTTTGTTATCTACTTTATACTTTGCCGTTTGGCACCGACATGTTAGTCGGATCGTCTCGTACTTACTTTTTACATAATTGTAACTAAAGTCAGGCTGCAGCTGATAACAATTGTGTATACTTTTGCTACATCAATCTGGCTATGTTTTGTAAAGCCAGATATCAAGAACATTTTGACAGAGCGTTTGGGACGCCTTACTGCTTTATCTTACATGTTCTCTATTACTGTTTCTTGTTCGAATGATTGAGACAATAGATGTGAAGTGACCATAGTAAGACTTTCATGTAGTATGCACCCCCTTGTCTTTTAGACAGCATTGATCGTATTATACGGTATTCATCTACCCGTAATACGTAGCTGGCTGAGTCATTCCCCCGCTCTCCAGTATTCTGGTTCTGGGGCGTGACAAGGTTTTAGTGGTGGCCCATGCAGGTCTGATTTCAGACTTGTGGGGTGTTTTGTTTAATAGGATGTCTCAATCGCACATGTTTCCCCTTGATTTCATAATTCGTTACTCTCAACTCTAGCTTGATATTCCAGTATCCTTTGACTTCATTGATCCTTCATGTTTGGTCGTTTGATTGTTCTCTTGTCCCTTTTCTTAGGGGCACCTCGTCCGTATCTGTCAGGACTGGACAGCAACAACATGGACAGCAACATGGACAACCTGACCAGGTTGGTCAGCAGCAAGGGCCAGTCTCCCCTCAGGAGGCTACCCAGGAAGAAGTAATAGTGTAACCAGCAGCTGGGTCGCAGTATCCGGACATTCCACCCCCACCGACAGTTCCACCTACCCAAGTGGACACACCAGCCCTTCTGGAGATCATGAGAGGAATGATGGCTACTCAGCAACATCAGATGCTGGCCCAGCAACGCATGCACACTCAGCTACAAGAGCAGAATGTGCTGCTCAACCAAGGATTGCAGACGGCTTTGGAAAAAGGAGCAAGGACTGATTCAGGAGCGTCAGCCAGGTTTTGCAAGTACAACCCCCGCCGTTTTGAGGGCACGGAGGATGCCATCTCAGCAGATGCATGGCTTAAGGATATTGAGGCTATTCTGACAGCCGCTAAGGTGCCGGCAGAAGAACGTGTGGATCTAGTGAAGTTGTTACTTCAGGATCTCGCACGTGATTGGTGGGAATCAGAGGAGGTAGGCATCAGACGTCCTGTTGCTTGGGACGATTTTACTGCAAGGTTCAAGACGAAGTATTATGGAGTTGTGGCGCAGTTTGAGCTACAACAGAAGTTTATCAATCTCAGACAGGCTGGCAAGACTGTGGATGCTTACGCAGCGGAGTTCTGCAGATTGAGTAGGTTTGCCCCAGAGATGGTAGCAACGGAACGCCAGAGGGCTATGAGGTTTCAGCAAGGGTTTCATCTTGAGCTCTTGCAATTGATAGAAGGGCACAATTACCAGACTTTTGATGAGATATTGACGGCAACCCGGAGGCATGAGATCACCATTCAGAGGCTTGCAGTAAGGACTGGGGGTCAGAAGAGATTCCACAGTCAGATTGAAGGAGGAGGGGGAGCAGCGCCCCGAACAACAGCACCATCCACTGGCATTCGTATCTACGATGTTGCGATACGAGGACCAGCACCACCACCCAGGCAGTAGCAACCGCAACAGAGGAAGAACCAGCAACCCCCGACGGGCTGTACTTATTATAGGAAAATAGGGCACACTAGAGATGTGTGTCGGACATTGAATGGACTGTGTCTGATATGTGGAAATCCAGACCATCGGGTTACCACATGTCCCATGAATTCGAGGTCAGGAGGACCAGGGCAGCAGTTTCCTGCTCTGCCAGCACCAGGGACAGGGCAGTATCGAGGACCAGCAGTAGCAGAAAGGCCGTTGGCACAGCGTCCGCAGGCTCAGATGTATCGACAGCAGGGACCGCCGATACAGCAACACCAGCATAGACCACCCCAGCATCATCAAGGAAGGGGCCAGCAGCAGCACCAGGCTAGGCCGCAACATGGGAACCAGCAAGGAGGTCAAGGACAGGCATTCACTTTGTCCTTGGAGGAGGCATTAGCATCGGGAGATGTTGTGGCAGGTAACATTCTCGTCGCCTCATATCCCGCAGTAGCATTGTTTGATTCGGGAGCATCACACTCGTTTATATCTGCACAATTTGCGACACGGCTAGGAATGGAGTTCGAGGCATTGCCAGGGAGGTTAAATATACTCACTGGCAATGGGCTCGTAGGAGTTAGTAGAGTTATTCTAGCGTGTAGTGTTGTAGTTTGCGGGCATTCCTTACCCGCCCAGTTGATAGAATTTCCTGTTGGAAATTTCGACGTTATCTTAGGCATGGACTGGCTGAAAGACAGTCATGCGACAATAAATTGTCGTAGTGGGAGTGTATCTTTTGATATTCCAGGCATGAAGAGATTCACCTTAGTCAGATCAGAGGCAACTCAGCAAGAGCAGGGAGTAATAACAGCAATGGAAGAAGTTCAGGTTCCGAAGGTAGTTGAAGAATTTCTAGACGTGTTTCCCGAAGAACTTCCAGGTCTACCACCGGTTAGAGATATTGAGTTCAGTATATAATTGGCACCTGGGACTAAACCGATATCAGAGGAGAAGAAGTTCATCCAAGCTAGCACATCGCCATGGGCAGCACCAGTGGTACTTGTGGGGAAGAAGGATGGATCATCCAGATTGTGTATCGACTACAGGAAGCTTAACGCGACAACAGTGAAGAATAAGTACCCACTACCAAGGATCGACGACTTATTTGATCAGTTGAGCAGGGCCAGACTCTTCTCCAAGATAAATCTTCGTTCAGGGTACCATCAGGTGAGGGTTCGAAAGGAAGACATCCCTAAGACAGCATTCAGGTCGAAGTATGGGCATTATGAATTCTTAGTAATGCCGTTTGGTTTGACCAATGCTCCAGCTATATTCATGGATTTGATGAACCGTATCTTTATGCCATATTTAGATCAGTTTGTCGTGGTGTTTCTCGACGACATACTCGTATATTCTGCTAGTGAAGAGGAGCATGAAGACCACCTCAGAAAAGTGTTGCAGGTTCTAAGAGAGAACCAGTTGTATGCCAAGCTCAGCAATTGTGAGTTTTGGTCGGATCATATTTCATTTCTGGGTCACATCATATCAGGAGCTGGAGTAGCAGTGGATCCCAAGAAGGTAGAAGCAGTAGAGAGTTGGCCAGTACCCAAGACCGTAGCTGATGTATGGAGTTTCTTGGGATTGGCAGGATATTACCGAAGGTTTGTGTCAGATTTTGCAAGACTTTCAGCACCCATGACCCGCTTGACACGAAAGGATGTACCATTCGTCTGGTCGGCAGAATGCCAGGCATCATTTGAGAACCTGAAGCAGAAGTTGATATCAGCGCCTATCCTTACATTGCCAGTTGGGCCCGAAGGTTTTACAGTATATTGTGATGCGTCAGGTAAAGGACTTGGATGTGTCCTTATGCAACATGGGAAGGTGATAGCGTATGCATCTAGGCAGCTTCGAGACCACGAGAAGAATTACCCAACTTATGATCTGGAATTGGCGGCAGTAGTGTTTGCTCTGAAGCTATAGAGGCATTACTTATATGGTGACCGAGTAGAGATGTACACAGATCATAAAAGTCTGAAGTACATCTTTACTCAGAAGGAGCTGAACATGAGGCAGAGAAGATGGTTGGAGTTGATCAAGGATTATGATGTGGAGCTTCAGTATCATCCAGGCAAGGCTAATGTGGTAGCAGACGCTCTTAGCAGAAGAGACGACGCATTTATGTTGACAACGCAGAAGCACATCTTAGAAGACCTTCAGGAGATGGGCATTGAAGTTATACTTCCTAGTGATGTAGGAATTCTGGCGAGTCTACAAGTTCAATCCGACTTGGTAGGCAGGATCAAGGCAGCTCAGGCACAGGACCCAAGGATTCAGAAGCTTAGGGCAGAATGTGAGTCAGGACTCAGAAAGGAGATGCAAATTCATAAAGATGGTACGCTTAGGTTTGGATCACATCTATGTGTACCTAGTGGAGATATCAGACAGGAAGTTATGACAGAAGCTCACAGTTCTCAGTATTCTATACATCCTGGAGGGACCAAGATGTACCAAGATATCAAGCAGCACTTCTGGTAGAACGGGATGAAGAGGAAGATAGCTAGGTTTGTTTCCCGTTGCTTGATATGTCAGCAAGTAAAGGCAGAACAGCAGAGGCCAGCTGGGTTATTGCAACCGCTTCCCATCCCGGAATGGAAATGGGAGCATATTACAATGGACTTTGTGACCGGTTTACCGAGATCACCAAGTGGTAAGGATGCTATTTGGGTGATAGTAGATCGGCTTACGAAGGTAGCACACTTTTTTCCTTTCAGAGTAGGACAATCTACAGAAAAGATAGCAGAGTTGTACATGCAACAGATAGTCAGGCAGCATGGAGTCCCTGTCAGTATTGTGTCGGACAGAGATACCCGCTTTACATCACATTTCTGGAAGAGCTTACATCATAGTCTGGGTACCAAGTTAAAATTTAGCACGGCTTACCATCCTCAGACGGACGGACAATTAGAAAGGATGATTCAGACTTTGGAAGATATGTTGCGAGCTTGCACTCTGGATTTTGAAGGATCTTGGGAAAGCCACCTGTACTTAGTTGAGTTTTCTTACAACAACTGTTATCAAGCCAGTATCCAGATGGCGCCATTTGAAGCACTATATGGTAAGAAGTGTAGGTCGCCACTGGCATGGGATGATATCGGAGAGAGGAAGATGCTAGGCCCAGAAATGATTGTTCAGACAGTTGAAGTGGTTAAAGGAATTAGAGAGCGACTTCGAGTTGCGCAGGATCGACATCGTCATTGGGCGGACCAGCATCGTAGGCCGCTAGAGTTTTCTGTTGGAGACCACGTGTTCTTGCGGATCTCACCTACCCGTGGGGTCATTAGATTTGGCGTTCGCGGGAAGTTGAGTCCGCGATACGTAGGGCCATTCGTTATTCTTGATAGGGTAGGCGATGTTGCTTATCGTTTATCCCTTCCACCTTCGTTACGAGAGGTGCATGACGTGTTTCATGTATCTCAATTGCGAAGGTATGTATCGGACCCTAGCCATATCCTCGATCATTCAGAACTGGTTGTTGGTACCAACCTGTCTTACGAGGAACAGCCTGTGTCCATCTTGGACCGAAGAGAGAAGATACTCAAGAACCGAACAATTAACCTTGTCCGGGTTGCTTGGGGTCATCACTCTTTGGGAGAGTCAACGTGGAAACGTGAGGATGATATCCGATCACGATATCCACATCTGTTTGACTTACAAGGTATATCTTTTTATGTGTACCTTGATTGTCTTGATTCCTCATGCTTATCACCTTATGGGTAGAATTGCTTGATACCGTAGATTGTTAAATATAGATATGTTACTTGCTATAGATATTGTAAAATGATTACTTGATTGAATTGCTTGTACTTAGATTAGTTTAGCCCCGATGTTCCTATCCTGCTTGGATTTAAAATTTCGAGGACGAAATTTTCTAAGGAGGGTAGAGATGTCACTCCCCGTTCCTAAAATGCGTATTTTTATACATGTACAACTCATGTGGATTTATTTAGTATTTATCATGTATTTATTTAATAGTTATCATGTATTATCCTGTATTTAATTTCCTTTAATTCATGTTAATTTATTTCCTGCAATTATATTTCTGCAATTTTATTTCTGTACTTTATTTCATGCTTTTATTCTCTGCTTTAGCTAGACTTTGGGTTCGGGTTGGCCTTGGTTGGATCCCCTACAACCCGACCCATTGGACCCGGCCCAACTCCCACCTACCACCCCTTCCATATTTAAATCCACCCTCTCCATTCTCTCTCCTCATTACTAATTCTCACCATTACTCCTCTTCTTCTTCTTCATTACTCTCTCCACCTACCAAACCCATAGGCAAGTACATCTTGCTTCTTCATGAGGACCCATTTTTATGGCTCCATTATCTTTTTCTCGTGATTCTAAGAGAGTTTAGAACTTGACATTTTTCATTTCGAAGTCTTAATCTTTGTAGATCTAGATATGAGTTATTTTCGGATTTTGGAGTTTTGATCTATTAAACTTCTGTGTTTTCAAGTTTTGATGGTTCCATGTTGTAGAGAATTTCATTCTACCCAATTTTGACCTTTGTAAAGTTGGATTCGGACTTATTTTGACAAAGTTATGGACTTTTGAAACTTTAGGGTGCAACCATGGAGTTCTTGCTGTTTGGAGAAGACAGTGAGCAGTGTATGCTAGCTTTTTAGCTTGCGTCACTGAGCTGTACGCGCTCTTTAGCGCAGCGCAGTATGGAGTCCATACGCTGCCTTTTTAGGTAGCGTGTGTCTTGAATACGCTGCCTTTTTAGGTAGCGTGTGTCTTGAATACGGTGCCTTTTTAGGTAGCGTGTGTCTTGCATACGCTACCTTTTGGGAGCGCTGACTTGGATGGTCAGGAGTCGTATGGAGTTCATACGCTACCTTTTGGGAGCGTATGACGTGCATACGCTGACTTGGATGGTCAGGAGTCGTATGGAGTTCATACGCTACCTTTTGGGAGCGTATGACATGCATATGCTGACTTGGATGGTCAGGAGTCGTATGGAGTTCATACGCTACCTTTTGGGAGCGTATGACTTACATACGCTGACTTGGATGGTCAGGAGTCGTATGGAGTTCATACGCTGCCTTTTGGAAGCGTATGACTTGCGTACGCTAGCTTGGATAGAGAGGAGTTGTATGGAGTCCATACGCTAGCTTGACATGAGCGTACGCTGGCTTGAGCGTAGCTTGACCTGAGCGTACGCTGACATGAGCGTAGGCTGACATAAGAGTAGCCTGCTTACCCTGGATCTTCTATAGCCCTGTATATTGATATCTTATTAGATGTTTAACGTCCATTTTATATCCTTACGTCTTTTTGCATAAACTTGATATAATCATGACATGTTAATATTCCTGTTAAATATAGATTGTTACGTGAGATGTACCATGTGTCGTGAATTGAGTTATAGATACCCCGATTGACTGGAATTAAACCCTGAGAGTCGTAGACTCGACTCCACTGAATACTATTTGACTTTCATGCCTTGTCACCATTGATGATAATGGTTATCTTGACTAAAATTGATCATGCGTTCCTAGTTGGAACTAAGAGACTGGCTAGTCGTCTTATTGAATGAAATGAATGAGACACGTTTATGTAATGAACTATTGTACTCGATTAACCAATCCCGAATATTGGCATACATGCATATGCAGGCTTCAAACTATTTATTTATCTATTTTTACAAAAATAGCATGTGTACTTTATGGTCAAGGCATGATTACTCCGTGGTCAGATTTGATTGTTGCATCACGCTATGTAAAACCTACAACCTAGCCGCACGGATATCGTTGTAGAGTTGCGCATATCGTGCCCCGTACGAAAGTACTCATTGAATGACCATGATCCACGGCATGGAACTTCACTCAACGTAGGGACTATTAAGTTAAATAAAATAATGATGGCATGGAGAGAATGGATTCCCGAGTTCTTACATGGCAGCCCCCTTGGGACTATTAAGTGCCCGACGGGCCGGCTGGTTCCCACAGATACTGTAGATCTGTCACACGGGCAGGGAACGGTATCTGCTTATATTATTGTACATGCTATAACGGCGGGCGTCCCGCTAGGACTCGTCTAACTACATGATTGGCGCAATTGATTGATTGGATAGACTAGCCTTGCTTGCGCATAGTAAGAACTGAGGAATCCCTATTTTCATAATTCCAGGATAACTTGGGACTCACAATAGCAAGCCGTAGTAGTTGATTGGCCGTTCAAGATGATTTGTTTGTGTACTGTACCTACTCTGTTACTTAACTGGGATGATCAGAATGTCAGGACATGACGGGCCAACTTCTGTCCTTGTTTGGTTGGGAGGTTGGTTCGAAGTGTCGTGATGTTATGTGAATCCTAGTAGCAAGCAGAGATCTATTTATCATATTTCACATTACTGGTTTTAGTTCTCATGTCGTGCTTCCTTGTGGTACTTGCTATTAGAGGTCTAACCTCTCTGGTTTTGCATGGCCAGATTTAGAGCAGGTTCCCGAGGACTCAGCTTACTTCTATCTCCAAAATGGTCAACACTAGAGGGATGATCGCAGGAGGACTCGAGTGGGTTTCTTACTTCCCCGCTCGTTTTGTTATCTACTTTATACTTTGTCGTTTAGCACCGACATGTTAGTCGGATCGTCTCGTACTTACTTTTTACATAATTGTAACTAAAGTCAGGCTGCAGCTGATAACAATTGTGTATACTTTTGCTACATCAATCTGGCTATATTTTGTAAAGCCAGATATCAAGAACATTTTGACAGAGCGTTTGGGACGCCTTACTGCTTTATCTTACATGTTCTCTATTACTGTTTCTTGTTCGAATGATTGAGACAATAGATGTGAAGTGACCATAGTAAGACTTTCATGTAGTATGCACCCCCTTGTCTTTTAGACAGCATTGATCGTATTATACGGTATTCATCTACCCGTAATACGTAGCTGGCTGAGTCATTCCCCCGCTCTCCAGTATTCTGGTTCTGGGGCGTGACAAGGTTTTAGTGGTGGCCCATGCAGGTCTGATTTCAGACTTGTGGGGTGTTTTGTTTAATAGGATGTCTCAATCGCACATGTTTCCCCTTGATCTCATGATTCTTTACTCTCAACTCTAGCTTGATATTCCAGTATCCTTTGACTTCATTGATCCTTCATGTTTGGTCGTTTGATTGTTCTCTTGTCCCTTTTCTTAGGGGCACCTCGTCCGCATCTGTCAGGACTGGACAGCAACAACATGGACAACAACATGGACAACCTGACCAGGTTGGTCAGCAGCAAGGGCCAGTCTCCCCTCAGGAGGCTACCCAGGAAGAAGTAATAGTGTAACCAGCAACTGGGTCGCAGTATCCGGACATTCCACCCCCACCGACAGTTCCACCTACCCAAGTGGACACACCAGCCCTTCTGGAGATCATGAGAGAAATGATGGCTACTCAGCAACATCAGATGCTGGCCCAGCAACGCATGCACACTCAGCTACAAGAGCAGAATGTGCTGCTCAACCAAGGATTGTAGACGGCTTTGGAAAAAGGAGCAAGGACTGATTCAGGAGCGTCAGCCAGGTTTTGCAAGTACAACCCCCGCCGTTTTGAGGGCACGGAGGATGCCATCTCAGCAGATGCATGGCTTAAGGATATTGAGGCTATTCTGACAGCCGCTAAGGTGCCGGCAGAAGAACGTGTGGATCTAGTGAAGTTGTTACTTCAGGATCTCGCACGTGATTGGTGGGAATCAGAGGAGGTAGGCATCAGACGTCCTGTTGCTTGGGACGATTTTACTGCAAGGTTCAAGACGAAGTATTATAGAGTTGTGGCGCAGTTTGAGCTACAACAGAAGTTTATCAATCTCAGACAGGCTGGCAAGACTGTGGATGCTTACGCAGCGGAGTTCTGCAGATTGAGTAGGTTTGCCCCAGAGATGGTAGCAACGGAACGCCAGAGGGCTATGAGGTTTCAGCAAGGGTTTCATCTTGAGCTCTTGCAATTGATAGAAGGGCATAATTACCAGACTTTTGATGAGATATTGACGGCAACCCGGAGGCATGAGATCACCATTCAGAGGCTTACAGTAAGGACTGGGGGTCAGAAGAGATTCCACAGTCAGATTGAAGGAGGAGGAGGAGCAGCGCCCCGAACAACAGCACCATCCACTGGCATTCGTATCTACGATGTTGCGATACGAGGACCAGCACCACCACCCAGGCAGCAGCAACCGCAACAGAGGAAGAACCAGCAACCCCCGACGGGCTGCACTTATTATAGGAAAATAGGGCACACTAGAGATGTGTGTCGGACATTGAATGGACTGTGTCTGATATGTGGAAATCCAGACCATCGGGTTACCACATGTCCCATGAATTCGAGGTCAGGAGGACCAGGACAGCAGTTTCCTGCTCTGCCAGCACCAGGGACAGGGCAGTATCGAGGACCAGCAGTAGCAGAAAGGCCGTTGGCACAGCGTCCGCAGGCTCAGATGTATCGACAGCAGGGACCGCCGATACAGCAATACCAGCATAGACCACCCCAGCATCATCAAGGAAGGGGCCAGCAGCAACACCAGGCTAGGCCGCAACATGGGAACCAGCAAGGAGGTCGAGGGCAGGCATTCACTTTGTCCTTGGAGGAGGCATTAGCATCGGGAGATGTTGTGGCAGGTAACATTCTCGTCGCCTCATATCCCGTAGTAGCATTGTTTGATTCGGGAGCATCACACTCGTTTATATCTGCACAATTTGCGACACGGCTAGGAATGGAGTTCGAGGCATTGCCAGGGAGGTTAAATATACTCACTGGCAATGGGCTCGTAGGAGTTAGTAGAGTTATTCTAGCGTGTAGTGTTGTAGTTTGCGGGCATTCCTTACCCGCCCAGTTGATAGAATTTCCTGTTGGAAATTTTGACGTTATCTTAGGCATGGACTGGCTGAAAGACAGTCATGCGACAATAAATTGTCGTAGTGGGAGTGTATCTTTTGATATTCCAGGCATGAAGAGATTCACCTTAGTCAGATCAGAGGCAACTCAGCAAGAGCAGGGAGTAATAACAGCAATGGAAGAAGTTCAGGTTCCGAAGGTAGTTGAAGAATTTCTAGACGTGTTTCCCGAAGAACTTCCAGGTCTACCACCGGTTAGAGATATTGAGTTCAGTATATAATTGGCACCTGGGACTAAACCGATATCAGATCGGGTTTACAGAATGGCGGATTCGGAGCAGGCCAAGGTATATCAGCACATAGAGGAATTGAAGAAGAAGAAGTTCATCCAAGCTAGCACATCGCCATGGGCAGCACCAGTGGTACTTGTGGGGAAGAAGGATGGATCATCCAGATTGTGTATCGACTACAGGAAGCTTAACGCGGCAACAGTGAAGAACAAGTTCCCACTACCAAGGATCGACGACTTATTTGATCAGTTGAGCAGGGCCAGAGTCATCTCCAAGATAGATCTTCGTTCAGGGTACCATCAGGTGAGGGTTCGAAAGGAAGACATCCCTAAGACAGCATTCAGGTCGAAGTATGGGCATTATGAATTCTTAGTAATGCCGTTTGGTTTGACCAATGCTCCAGCTATATTCATGGATTTGATGAACCGTATCTTTATGCCATATTTAGATCAGTTTGTCGTGGTGTTTCTCGACGACATACTCGTATATTCTGCTAGTGAAGAGGAGCATGAAGACCACCTCAGAAAAGTGTTGCAGGTTCTAAGAGAGAACCAGTTGTATGCCAAGCTCAGCAATTGTGAGTTTTGGTCGGATCATATTTCATTTCTGGGTCACATCATATCAGGAGCTGGAGTAGCAGTGGATCCCAAGAAGGTAGAAGCAGTAGAGAGTTGGCCAGTACCCAAGACCGTAGCTGATGTACGGAGTTTTTTGGGATTGGCAGGATATTACCGAAGGTTTGTGTCAGATTTTGCAAGACTTTCAGCACCCATGACCCGCTTGACATGAAAGGATGTACCATTCGTCTGGTCGGCAGAATGCCAGGCATCATTTGAGAACCTGAAGCAGAAGTTGATATCAGCGCCTATCCTTACATTGCCAGTTGGGCCCGAAGGTTTTACAGTATATTGTGATGCGTCAGGTAAAGGACTTGGATGTGTCCTTATGCAACATGGGAAGGTGATAGCGTATGCATCTAGGCAGCTTCGAGACCACGAGAAGAATTATCCAACTTATGATCTGGAATTGGCGGCAGTAGTGTTTGCTCTGAAGCTATAGAGGCATTACTTATATGGTGACCAAGTAGAGATGTACACAGATCATAAAAGTCTGAAGTACATCTTTACTCAGAAGGAGCTGAACATGAGGCAGAGAAGATGGTTGGAGTTGATCAAGGATTATGATGTGGAGCTTCAGTATCATCCAGGCAAGGCTAATGTGGTAGCAGACGCTCTTAGCAGAAGAGACGACGCATTTATGTTGACAACGTAGAAGCACATCTTAGAAGACCTTCAGGAGATGGGCATTGAAGTTATACTTCCTAGTGATGTAGGAATTCTGGCGAGTCTACAAGTTCAATCCGACTTGGTAGGCAGGATCAAGGCAGCTCAGGCACAGGACCCAAGGATTCAGAAGCTTAGGGCAGAATGTGAGTCAGAACTCAGAAAGGAGATGCAAATTCATAAAGATGGTACGCTTAGGTTTGGATCACGTCTATGTGTACCTAGTGGAGATATCAGACAGGAAGTTATGACAGAAGCTCACAGTTCTCAGTATTCTATACATCCTGGAGGGACCAAGATGTACCAAGATATCAAGCAGCACTTCTGGTAGAACGGGATGAAGAGGAAGATAGCCAGGTTTATTTCCCGTTGCTTGATATGTCAGCAAGTAAAGGCAGAACAGCAGAGGCCAGCTGGGTTATTGCAACCGCTTTCCATCCCGGAATGGAAATGGGAGGATATTACAATGGACTTTGTGACCGATTTATCGAGATCACCAAGTGGTAAGGATGCTATTTGGGTGATAGTAGATCGGCTTACGAAGGTAGCACACTTTTTTCCTTTCAGAGTAGGATAATCTACAGAAAAGTTGGCAGAGTTGTACATGCAACAGATAGTCAGGCAGCATGGAGTCCCTGTCAGTATTGTGTCGGACAGAGATACCCGCTTTACATCACATTTCTGGAAGTGCTTACATCATAGTCTGGGTACCAAGTTAAAATTTAGCACGGCTTACCATCCTCAGACGGACGGACAATTAGAAAGGATGATTCAGACTTTGGAAGATATGTTGCGAGCTTGCACTCTGGATTTTGAAGGATCTTGGGAAAGCCACCTGTACTTAGTTGAGTTTTCTTACAACAACAGTTATCAAGCCAGTATCCAGATGGCGCCATTTGAAGCACTATATGGTAAGAAGTGTAGGTCGCCACTGGCATGGGATGATATCGGGGAGAGGAAGATGCTAGGCCCAGAAATGATTGTTCAGACAGTTGAAGTGGTTAAAGGAATTAGAGAGCGACTTCGAGTTGCGCAGGATCGACATCGTCATTGGGCGGACCAGCATCGTAGGCCGCTAGAGTTTTCTGTTGGAGACCACGTGTTCTTGCGGATCTCACCTACCCGTGGGGTCATTAGATTTGGCGTTCGCGGGAAGTTGAGTCCGCGATACGTAGGGCCATTCGTTATTCTTGATAGGGTAGGCGATGTTGCTTATCGTTTATCCCTTCCACCTTCGTTACGAGAGGTGCATGACGTGTTTCATGTATCTCAATTGCGAAGGTATGTATCGGACCCTAGCCATATCCTCGATCATTCAGAACTGGTTGTTGGTACCAACCTGTCTTACGAGGAACAGCCTGTGTCCATCTTGGACCGAAGAGAGAAGATACTCAAGAACCGAACAATTAACCTTGTCCGGGTTGCTTGGGGTCATCACTCTTTGGGAGAGTCAACGTGGAAACGTGAGGATGATATCCGATCACGATATCCACATCTGTTTGACTTACAAGGTATATCTTTTTATGTGTACCTTGATTGTCTTGATTCCTCATGCTTATCACCTTATGGGTAGAATTGCTTGATACCGTAGATTGTTAAATATAGATATGTTACTTGCTATAGATATTGTAAAATGATTACTTGATTGAATTGCTTGTACTTAGATTAGTTTAGCCCCGATGTTCCTATCCTGCTTGGATTTAAAATTTCGAGGACGAAATTTTCTAAGGAGGGTAGAGATGTCACTCCCCGTTCCTAAAATGCGTATTTTTATACATGTACAACTCATGTGGATTTATTTAGTATTTATCATGTATTTATTTAATAGTTATCATGTATTATCCTGTATTTAATTTCCTTTAATTCATGTTAATTTATTTCCTGCAATTATATTTCTGTAATTTTATTTCTGTACTTTATTTCATGCTTTTATTCTCTGCTTTAGCTAGACTTTGGGTTCGGGTTGGCCTTGGTTGGATCCCCTACAACCCGACCCATTGGACCCGGCCCAACTCCCACCTACCACCCCTTCCATATTTAAATCCACCCTCTCCATTCTCTCTCCTCATTACTAATTCTCACCATTACTCCTCTTCTTCTTCTTCATTACTCTCTCCACCTACCAAACCCATAGGCAAGTACATCTTGCTTCTTCATGAGGACCCATTTTTATGGCTCCATTATCTTTTTCTCGTGATTCTAAGAGAGTTTAGAACTTGACATTTTTCATTTCGAAGTCTTAATCTTTGTAGATCTAGATATGAGTTATTTTCGGATTTTGGAGTTTTGATCTATTAAACTTCTGTGTTTTCAAGTTTTGATGGTTCCATGTTGTAGAGAATTTCATTCTACCCAATTTTGACCTTTGTAAAGTTGGATTCGGACTTATTTTGACAAAGTTATGGACTTTTGAAACTTTAGGGTGCAACCATGGAGTTCTTGCTGTTTGGAGAAGACAGTGAGCAGTGTATGCTAGCTTTTTAGCTTGCGTCACTGAGCTGTACGCGCTCTTTAGCGCAGCGCAGTATGGAGTCCATACGCTGCCTTTTTAGGTAGCGTGTGTCTTGAATACGCTGCCTTTTTAGGTAGCGTGTGTCTTGAATACGGTGCCTTTTTAGGTAGCGTGTGTCTTGCATACGCTACCTTTTGGGAGCGCTGACTTGGATGGTCAGGAGTCGTATGGAGTTCATACGCTACCTTTTGGGAGCGTATGACGTGCATACGCTGACTTGGATGGTCAGGAGTCGTATGGAGTTCATACGCTACCTTTTGGGAGCGTATGACATGCATATGCTGACTTGGATGGTCAGGAGTCGTATGGAGTTCATACGCTACCTTTTGGGAGCGTATGACTTACATACGCTGACTTGGATGGTCAGGAGTCGTATGGAGTTCATACGCTGCCTTTTGGAAGCGTATGACTTGCGTACGCTAGCTTGGATAGAGAGGAGTTGTATGGAGTCCATACGCTAGCTTGACCTGAGCGTACGCTGGCTTGAGCGTAGCTTGACCTGAGCGTACGCTGACATGAGCGTAGGCTGACATGAGAGTAGCCTGCTTACCCTGGATCTTCTATAGCCCTGTATATTGATATCTTATTAGATGTTTAACGTCCATTTTATATCCTTACGTCTTTTTGCATAAACTTGATATAATCATGACATGTTAATATTCCTGTTAAATATAGATTGTTACGTGAGATGTACCATGTGTCGTGAATTGAGTTATAGATACCCCGATTGACTGGAATTAAACCCTGAGAGTCGTAGACTCGACTCCACTGAATACTATTTGACTTTCATGCCTTGTCACCATTGATGATAATGGTTATCTTGACTAAAATTGATCATGCGTTCCTAGTTGGAACTAAGAGACTGGCTAGTCGTCTTATTGAATGAAATGAATGAGACACGTTTATGTAATGAACTATTGTACTCGATTAACCAATCCCGAATATTGGCATACATGCATATGCAGGCTTCAAACTATTTATTTATCTATTTTTACAAAAATAGCATGTGTACTTTATGGTCAAGGCATGATTACTCCGTGGTCAGATTTGATTGTTGCATCACGCTATGTAAAACCTACAACCTAGCCGCACGGGTATCGTTGTAGAGTTGCGCATATCGTGCCCCGTACGAAAGTACTCATTGAATGACCATGATCCACGGCATGGAACTTCACTCAACGTAGGGACTATTAAGTTAAATAAAATAATGATGGCATGGAGAGAATGGATTCCCGAGTTCTTACATGGCAGCCCCCTTGGGACTATTAAGTGCCCGACGGGCCGGCTGGTTCCCACAGATACTGTAGATCTGTCACACGGGCAGGGAACGGTATCTGCTTATATTATTGTACATGCTATAACGGCGGGCGTCCCGCTAGGACTCGTCTAACTACATGATTGGCGCAATTGATTGATTGGATAGACTAGCCTTGCTTGCGCATAGTAAGAACTGAGGAATCCCTATTTTCATAATTCCAGGATAACTTGGGACTCACAATAGCAAGCCGTAGTAGTTGATTGGCCGTTCAAGATGATTTGTTTGTGTACTGTACCTACTCTGTTACTTAACTGGGATGATCAGAATGTCAGGACATGACGGGCCAACTTCTGTCCTTGTTTGGTTGGGAGGTTGGTTCGAAGTGTCGTGATGTTATGTGAATCCTAGTAGCAAGCAGAGATCTATTTATCATATTTCACATTACTGGTTTTAGTTCTCATGTCGTGCTTCCTTGTGGTACTTGCTATTAGAGGTCTAACCTCTCTGGTTTTGCATGGCCAGATTTAGAGCCGGTTCCCGAGGACTCAGCTTACTTCTATCTCCAAAATGGTCAACACTAGAGGGATGATCGCAGGAGGACTCGAGTAGGTTTCTTACTTCCCCGTTCGTTTTGTTATCTACTTTATACTTTGCCGTTTAGCACCGACATGTTAGTCGGATCGTCTCGTACTTACTTTTTACATAATTGTAACTAAAGTCAGGCTGCAGCTGATAACAATTGTGTATACTTTTGCTACATCAATCTGGCTATGTTTTGTAAAGCCAGATATCAAGAACATTTTGACAGAGCGTTTGGGACGCCTTACTGCTTTATCTTACATGTTCTCTATTACTGTTTCTTGTTCGAATGATTGAGACAATAGATGTGAAGTGACCATAGTAAGACTTTCATGTAGTATGCACCCCCTTGTCTTTTAGACAGCATTGATCGTATTATACGGTATTCATCTACCCGTAATACGTAGCTGGCTGAGTCATTCCCCCGCTTTCCAGTATTCTGGTTCTGGGGCGTGACAAGGTTTTAGTGGTGGCCCATGCAGGTCTGATTTCAGACTTGTGGGGTGTTTTGTTTAATAGGATGTCTCAATCGCACATGTTTCCCCTTGATCTCATGATTCTTTACTCTCAACTCTAGCTTGATATTCCAGTATCCTTTGACTTCATTGATCCTTCATGTTTGGTCGTTTGATTGTTCTCTTGTCCCTTTTCTTAGGGGCACCTCGTCCGCATCTGTCAGGACTGGACAGCAACAACATGGACAACAACATGGACAACCTGACCAGGTTGGTCAGCAGCAAGGGCCAGTCTCCCCTCAGGAGGCTACCCAGGAAGAAGTAATAGTGTAACCAGCAACTGGGTCGCAGTATCCGGACATTCCACCCCCACCGACAGTTCCACCTACCCAAGTGGACACACCAGCCCTTCTGGAGATCATGAGAGAAATGATGGCTACTCAGCAACATCAGATGCTGGCCCAGCAACGCATGCACACTCAGCTACAAGAGCAGAATGTGCTGCTCAACCAAGGATTGCAGACGGCTTTGGAAAAAGGAGCAAGGACTGATTCAGGAGCGTCAGCCAGGTTTTGCAAGTACAACCCCCGCCGTTTTGAGGGCACGGAGGATGCCATCTCAGCAGATGCATGGCTTAAGGATATTGAGGCTATTCTGACAGCCGCTAAGGTGCCGGCAGAAGAACGTGTGGATCTAGTGAAGTTGTTACTTCAGGATCTCGCACGTGATTGGTGGGAATCAGAGGAGGTAGGCATCAGACGTCCTGTTGCTTGGGACGATTTTACTGCAAGGTTCAAGACGAAGTATTATGGAGTTGTGGCGCAGTTTGAGCTACAACAGAAGTTTATCAATCTCAGACAGGCTGGCAAGACTGTGGATGCTTACGCAGCGGAGTTCTGCAGATTGAGTAGGTTTGCCCCAGAGATGGTAGCAACGGAACGCCAGAGGGCTATGAGGTTTCAGCAAGGGTTTCATCTTGAGCTCTTGCAATTGATAGAAGGGCATAATTACCAGACTTTTGATGAGATATTAACGGCAACCCGGAGGCATGAGATCACCATTTAGAGGCTTACAGTAAGGACTGGGGGTCAGAAGAGATTCCACAGTCAGATTGAAGGAGGAGGGGGAGCAGCGCCCCGAACAACAGCACCATCCACTGGCATTCGTATCTACGATGTTGCGATACGAGGACCAGCACCACCACCCAGGCAGCAGCAACCGCAACAGAGGAAGAACCAGCAACCCCCGACGGGCTGCACTTATTATAGGAAAATAGGGCACACTAGAGATGTGTGTCGGACATTGAATGGACTGTGTCTGATATGTGGAAATCCAGACCATCGGGTTACCACATGTCCCATGAATTCGAGGTCAGGAGGACCAGGGCAGCAGTTTCCTGCTCTGCCAGCACCAGGGACAGGGCAGTATCGAGGACCAGCAGTAGCAGAAAGGCCGTTGGCACAGCGTCCGCAGGCTCAGATGTATCGACAGCAGGGACCGCCGATACAGCAATACCAGCATAGACCACCCCAGCATCATCAAGGAAGGGGCCAGCAGCAACACCAGGCTAGGCCGCAACATGGGAACCAGCAAGGAGGTCGAGGGCAGGCATTCACTTTGTCCTTGGAGGAGGCATTAGCATCGGGAGATGTTGTGGCAGGTAACATTCTCGTCGCCTCATATCCCGCAGTAGCATTGTTTGATTCGGGAGCATCACACTCGTTTATATCTGCATAATTTGCGACACGGCTAGGAATGGAGTTCGAGGCATTGCCAGGGAGGTTAAATATACTCACTGGCAATGGGCTCGTAGGAGTTAGTAGAGTTATTCTAGCGTGTAGTGTTGTAGTTTGCGGGCATTCCTTACCCGCCCAGTTGATAGAATTTCCTGTTGGAAATTTTGACGTTATCTTAGGCATGGACTGGCTGAAAGACAGTCATGCGACAATAAATTGTCGTAGTGGGAGTGTATCTTTTGATATTCCAGGCATGAAGAGATTCACCTTAGTCAGATCAGAGGCAACTCAGCAAGAGCAGGGAGTAATAACAGCAATGGAAGAAGTTCAGGTTCCGAAGGTAGTTGAAGAATTTCTAGACGTGTTTCCCGAAGAACTTCCAGGTCTACCACCGGTTAGAGATATTGAGTTCAGTATATAATTGGCACCTGGGACTAAACCGATATCAGATCGGGTTTACAGAATGGCGGATTCGGAGCAGGCCAAGGTATATCAGCACATAGAGGAATTGAAGAAGAAGAAGTTCATCCAAGCTAGCACATCGCCATGGGCAGCACCAGTGGTACTTGTGGGGAAGAAGGATGGATCATCCAGATTGTGTATCGACTACAGGAAGCTTAACGCGGCAACAGTGAAGAACAAGTACCCACTACCAAGGATCGACGACTTATTTGATCAGTTGAGCAGGGCCAGAGTCTTCTCCAAGATAGATCTTCGTTCAGGGTACCATCAGGTGAGGGTTCGAAAGGAAGACATCCCTAAGACAGCATTCAGGTTGAAGTATGGGCATTATGAATTCTTAGTAATGCCGTTTGGTTTGACCAATGCTCCAGCTATATTCATGGATTTGATGAACCGTATCTTTATGCCATATTTAGATCAGTTTGTCGTGGTGTTTCTCGACGACATACTCGTATATTCTGCTAGTGAAGAGGAGCATGAAGACCACCTCAGAAAAGTGTTGCAGGTTCTAAGAGAGAACCAGTTGTATGCCAAGCTCAGCAATTGTGAGTTTTGGTCGGATCATATTTCATTTCTGGGTCACATCATATCAGGAGCTGGAGTAGCAGTGGATCCCAAGAAGGTAGAAGCAGTAGAGAGTTGGCCAGTACCCAAGACCGTAGCTGATGTACGGAGTTTTTTGGGATTGGCAGGATATTACCGAAGGTTTGTGTCAGATTTTGTAAGACTTTCAGCACCCATGACCCGCTTGACATGAAAGGATGTACCATTCGTCTGGTCGGCAGAATGCCAGGCATCATTTGAGAACCTGAAGCAGAAGTTGATATCAGCGCCTATCCTTACATTGCCAGTTGGGCCCGAAGGTTTTACAGTATATTGTGATGCGTCAGGTAAAGGACTTGGATGTGTCCTTATGCAACATGGGAAGGTGATAGCGTATGCATCTAGGCAGCTTCGAGACCACGAAAAGAATTACCCAACTTATGATCTGGAATTGGCGGCAGTAGTGTTTGCTCTGAAGCTATAGAGGCATTACTTATATGGTGACCAAGTAGAGATGTACACAGATCATAAAAGTCTGAAGTACATCTTTACTCAGAAGGAGCTGAACATGAGGCAGAGAAGATGGTTGGAGTTGATCAAGGATTATGATGTGGAGCTTCAGTATCATCCAGGCAAGGCTAATGTGGTAGCAGACGCTCTTAGCAGAAGAGACGACGCATTTATGTTGACAACGTAGAAGCACATCTTAGAAGACCTTCAGGAGATGGGCATTGAAGTTATACTTCCTAGTGATGTAGGAATTCTGGCGAGTCTACAAGTTCAATCCGACTTGGTAGGCAGGATCAAGGCAGCTCAGGCACAGGACCCAAGGATTCAGAAGCTTAGGGCAGAATGTGAGTCAGGACTCAGAAAGGAGATGCAAATTCATAAAGATGGTACGCTTAGGTTTGGATCACGTCTATGTGTACCTAGTGGAGATATCAGACAGGAAGTTATGACAGAAGCTCACAGTTCTCAGTATTCTATACATCCTGGAGGGACCAAGATGTACCAAGATATCAAGCAGCACTTCTGGTAGAACGGGATGAAGAGGAAGATAGCCAGGTTTGTTTCCCGTTGCTTGATATGTCAGCAAGTAAAGGCAGAACAGCAGAGGCCAGCTGGGTTATTGCAACCGCTTTCCATCCCGGAATGGAAATGGGAGGATATTACAATGGACTTTGTGACCGGTTTATCGAGATCACCAAGTGGTAAGGATGCTATTTGGGTGATAGTAGATCGGCTTACGAAGGTAGCACACTTTTTTCCTTTCAGAGTAGGACAATCTACAGAAAAGTTGGCAGAGTTGTACATGCAACAGATAGTCAGGCAGCATGGAGTCCCTGTCAGTATTGTGTCGGACAGAGATACCCGCTTTACATCACATTTCTGGAAGAGCTTACATCATAGTCTGGGTACCAAGTTAAAATTTAGCACGGCTTACCATCCTCAGACGGACGGACAATTAGAAAGGATGATTCAGACTTTGGAAGATATGTTGCGAGCTTGCACTCTGGATTTTGAAGGATCTTGGGAAAGCCACCTGTACTTAGTTGAGTTTTCTTACAACAACAGTTATCAAGCCAGTATCCAGATGGCGCCATTTGAAGCACTATATGGTAAGAAGTGTAGGTCGCCACTGGCATGGGATGATATCGGGGAGAGGAAGATGCTAGGCCCAGAAATGATTGTTCAGACAGTTGAAGTGGTTAAAGGAATTAGAGAGCGACTTCGAGTTGCGCAGGATCGACATCGTCATTGGGCGGACCAGCATCGTAGGCCGCTAGAGTTTTCTGTTGGAGACCACGTGTTCTTGCGGATCTCACCTACCCGTGGGGTCATTAGATTTGGCGTTCGCGGGAAGTTGAGTCCGCGATACGTAGGGCCATTCGTTATTCTTGATAGGGTAGGCGATGTTGCTTATCGTTTATCCCTTCCACCTTCGTTACGAGAGGTGCATGACGTATTTTATGTATCTCAATTGCGAAGGTATGTATCGGACCCTAGCCATATCCTCGATCATTCAGAACTGGTTGTTGGTACCAACCTGTCTTACGAGGAACAGCCTGTGTCCATCTTGGACCGAAGAGAGAAGATACTCAAGAACCGAACAATTAACCTTGTCCGGGTTGCTTGGGGTCATCACTCTTTGGGAGAGTCAACGTGGAAACGTGAGGATGATATCCGATCACGATATCCACATCTGTTTGACTTACAAGGTATATCTTTTTATGTGTACCTTGATTGTCTTGATTCCTCATGCTTATCACCTTATGGGTAGAATTGCTTGATACCGTAGATTGTTAAATATAGATATGTTACTTGCTATAGATATTGTAAAATGATTACTTGATTGAATTGCTTGTACTTAGATTAGTTTAGCCCCGATGTTCCTATCCTGCTTGGATTTAAAATTTCGAGGACGGAATTTTCTAAGGAGGGTAGAGATGTCACTCCCCGTTCCTAAAATACGTATTTTTATACATGTACAACTCATGTGGATTTATTTAGTATTTATCATGTATTTATTTAATAGTTATCATGTATTATCCTGTATTTAATTTCCTTTAATTCATGTTAATTTATTTCCTGCAATTATATTTCTGCAATTTTATTTATGTACTTTATTTCATGCTTTTATTCTCTGCTTTAGCTAGGCTTTGGGTTCGGGTTGGCCTTGGTTGGATCCCCTACAACCCGACCCATTGGACCCGGCCCAACTCCCACCTACCACCCCTTCCATATTTAAATCCACCCTCTCCATTCTCTCTCCTCATTACTAATTCTCACCATTACTCCTCTTCTTCTTCTTCATTACTCTCTCCACCTACCAAACCCATAGGCAAGTACATCTTGCTTCTTCATGAGGACCCATTTTTATGGCTCCATTATCTTTTCCTCGTGATTCTAAGAGAGTTTAGAACTTGACATTTTTCATTTCGAAGTCTTAATCTTTGTAGATCTAGATATGAGTTATTTTCGGATTTTGGAGTTTTGATCTATTAAACTTCTGTGTTTTCAAGTTTTGATGGTTCCATGTTGTAGAGAATTTCATTCTACCCAATTTTGACCTTTGTAAAGTTGGATTCGGACTTATTTTGACAAAGTTATGGACTTTTGAAACTTTAGGGTGCAACCATGGAGTTCTTGCTGTTTGGAGAAGACAGTGAGCAGTGTATGCTAGCTTTTTAGCTTGCGTCACTGAGCTGTACGCGCTCTTTAGCGCAGCGCAGTATGGAGTCCATACGCTGCCTTTTTAGGTAGCGTGTGTCTTGAATACGCTGCTTTTTTAGGTAGCGTGTGTCTTGAATACGGTGCCTTTTTAGGTAGCGTGTGTCTTGCATACGCTACCTTTTGGGAGCGCTGACTTGGATGGTCAGGAGTCGTATGGAGTTCATACGCTACCTTTTGGGAGCGTATGACATGCATACGCTGACTTGGATGGTCAGGAGTCGTATGGAGTTCATACGCTACCTTTTGGGAGCGTATGACATGCATATGCTGACTTGGATGGTCAGGAGTCGTATGGAGTTCATACGCTACCTTTTGGGAGCGTATGACTTACATACGCTGACTTGGATGGTCAGGAGTCGTATGGAGTTCATACGCTGCCTTTTGGAAGCGTATGACTTGCGTACGCTAGCTTGGATAGAGAGGAGTTGTATGGAGTCCATACGCTAGCTTGACCTGAGCGTACGCTGGCTTGAGCGTAGCTTGACCTGAGCGTACGCTGACATGAGCGTAGGCTGACATGAGAGTAGCCTGCTTACCCTGGATCTTCTATAGCCCTGTATATTGATATCTTATTAGATGTTTAACGTCCATTTTATATCCTTACGCCTTTTTGCATAAACTTGATATAATCATGACATGTTAATATTCCTGTTAAATATAGATTGTTACGTGAGATGTACCATGTGTCGTGAATTGAGTTATAGATACCCCGATTGACTGGAATTAAACCCTGAGAGTCGTAGACTCGACTCCACTGAATACTATTTGACTTTCATGCCTTGTCACCATTGATGATAATGGTTATCTTGACTAAAATTGATCATGCGTTCCTAGTTGGAACTAAGAGACTGGCTAGTCGTCTTATTGAATGAAATGAATGAGACACGTTTATGTAATGAACTATTGTACTCGATTAACCAATCCCGAATATTGGCATACATGCATATGCAGGCTTCAAACTATTTATTTATCTATTTTTACAAAAATAGCATGTGTACTTTATGGTCAAGGCATGATTACTCCGTGGTCAGATTTGATTGTTGCATCACGCTATGTAAAACCTACAACCTAGCCGCACGGGTATCGTTGTAGAGTTGCGCATATCGTGCCCCGTACGAAAGTACTCATTGAATGACCATGATCCACGGCATGGAACTTCACTCAACGTAGGGACTATTAAGTTAAATAAAATAATGATGGCATGGAGAGAATGGATTCCCGAGTTCTTACATGGCAGCCCCCTTGGGACTATTAAGTGCCCGACGGGCCGGCTGGTTCCCACAGATACTGTAGATCTGTCACACGGGCAGGGAACGGTATCTGCTTATATTATTGTACATGCTATAACGGCGGGCGTCCCGCTAGGACTCGTCTAACTACATGATTGGCGCAATTGATTGATTGGATAGACTAGCCTTGCTTGCGCATAGTAAGAACTGAGGAATCCCTATTTTCATAATTCCAGGATAACTTGGGACTCACAATAGCAAGCCGTAGTAGTTGATTGGCCGTTCAAGATGATTTGTTTGTGTACTGTACCTACTCTGTTACTTAACTGGGATGATCAGAATGTCAGGACATGACGGGCCAACTTCTGTCCTTGTTTGGTTGGGAGGTTGGTTCGAAGTGTCGTGATGTTATGTGAATCCTAGTAGCAAGCAGAGATCTATTTATCATATTTCACATTACTGGTTTTAGTTCTCATGTCGTGCTTCCTTGTGGTACTTGCTATTAGAGGTCTAACCTCTCTGGTTTTGCATGGCCAGATTTAGAGCCGGTTCCCGAGGACTCAGCTTACTTCTATCTCCAAAATGGTCAACACTAGAGGGATGATCGCAGGAGGACTCGAGTGGGTTTCTTACTTCCCCGCTCGTTTTGTTATCTACTTTATACTTTGCCGTTTGGCACCGACATGTTAGTCGGATCGTCTCGTACTTACTTTTTACATAATTGTAACTAAAGTCAGGCTGCAGCTGATAACAATTGTGTATACTTTTGCTATATCAATCTGGCTATGTTTTGTAAAGCCAGATATCAAGAACATTTTGACAGAGCGTTTGGGACGCCTTACTGCTTTATCTTACATGTTCTCTATTACTGTTTCTTGTTCGAATGATTGAGACAATAGATGTGAAGTGACCATAGTAAGACTTTCATGTAGTATGCACCCCCTTGTCTTTTAGACAGCATTGATCGTATTATACGGTATTCATCTACCCGTAATACGTAGCTGGCTGAGTCATTCCCCCGCTCTCCAGTATTCTGGTTCTGGGGCGTGACAGCTACTGCCTAAACCACTGCTCTGCATATGCAAGCCAGGGCAATCAAGGCTGCTGCTAAGCTACTGCTGCTACCTAATGCAATGCAACCAAGCAGGCAAGGCTGCTGCTAAGCCAGGCTAAGCCAAAACAGAGCAAGCCAAGGCAATCCTTGCCTGCTCCTGCAACTCAGCCAAGGCCAAGCACTGATACATGATCATTCCTATCCCTTTATTTACTGATACATCAAGGTACAATCACTAGCTGGTACTCCCAGGTATCTTCTTACCAACAGGATACCCTCTCACACAATTCGTACTCCAACCCAACCCAATATCCCACATATCACAGATGTAAGAAATTAACATGACAAATTTAACATCAATTTTTAGTTTACAAATAGGAGTTAAACTCAGGAACTCAAAAGCAGTGAATGTGTGTGGTGTCTACAGATGCAGTAATTTAAGTTGGGTATCTGAACATGAATGGGCAGAAAATGACACATACAATGAATGAAGGTAGGCAGTGAGCTATACATGTGTGTGAGAGCATTGTGTGCACATGACATAGTGTTCAGGTTTCGGTTTCATGGATTAAACATGGGAAATTAACACATGAATTGAATCTATCATACATTTGAATCATCAAAATCAGTTGTGGAGAATAAAGTTCAGAAATCAAGACTGTGTATCAGTCCTCTCTATACATTACATGCTGTTAGGAGTATCCCAAGCCTACATCAAGACTGATACAAAGGTAGAGGGCTGTGCTCAGTTCTCAGAAATAGAAGGATATGTGTGTGGTGGCAATGTGTGGGTGTTAAACTGTGTGACAGTAATCAGTGGCAGGAAATCAGAGGGTGAACATTGATGTAATCTCAGGAAATAGGGAAAAATCAGTTCACCTACAACAGCTAACTATAGTTTAAAACCAAATTCAGTTAACATAACCATCCCCATTTCAGTTTAACAACCCCTAACCCAAATCAGTTTTCAGGTTTCACAATCAACCCAAAATCCCTGTGAAATTCGAATCTCAAATTCAGTTTTATACAACATTCAAGGAATCCTCAGTTATTAATAGACAGTGAATCACAGTTAAGTTATCAAATTCGAAGTGAAACTCAGGTTCACTTGAGTTCTCTGAAACACATGAAATGGCAGTTCAAAAATACCAGTCCAAAACCAATTGAAAATCCATTTCCTAACACCAATCAATACACAACCACATCAGTAAACTATACATGTGTAAGTGAATCCAATATGGCAATTTAACATCATTTAAAATCAGTTTTGAAAACACTTAAATTTCTGAATTTGAAAACAGGAATTTGCACGTATCAGTGAGAAATGGGGAAATAAATATCAATAAATAATAATTATAATTACAAAATTTCAAAAATACCCTCATCTGGAAAACTGGGTGTTACAGCACGTTAGGCACAGGCCCAGGGCCGGCCTTGCACAAGACAATGTTTTGTTTATGTGGCAAAATTATATCTCAAAAGACAATGAGATAGAAAAATTCTCTCCAATGCAAAAGTATTGAGGAGACAATAAAAAATATTTTTTCCAACTTCCAAGACAATTTTTAAGACAACTACTCATCTTCTTTCTTTTTTCTAATATTTTTTTATTCATAATTGATGACATGGAAGAGAAGACATTGTCAAGTGCATTGTCTAGAACAAGACAATCAACTTCACAATGTCTTCTTTAATTTTTGTCACATAAGCTTCACAATTGACTTGACAATTGCATTGGAGAAGAACTTTTGAATAAAATTTTGTCATTCCTATGTGGCATTAACTTTTTTCCAAAGTCACAATAGGGTTGGAGATGCTCTTAGATTAGGGTTTTCCCTAAATTATTTTTTTTATATATGTATTTTTGTATGTTATTATAGGAGAAGTTATTCGAATCTTCAAACGGCTGAAGAATCATAATTGCGCTTCATCCTATATTTCATGGGGTGACATATGAACATTTCTATCTATGTGGACTTTTCATATGCTGAACTCGTGTGCTCTTGTGGTTACCGACGAAAGGTATAAGATTCTGACTGGGTAGTGAAAGATCAGTGGATTGAAAAAATTACATATAGAGAGATGGGTGCTATCTTAGATGCCGCCCAAAAAATGATGGGGTCTGGCGCCATCTAGATAGTGTCCAAGAGGATTTGGTGTCATCTGAGATGCCGCCCAAAAATTTAAATTCTCTTGATTTGAAATACTCCTCTGTGATTGGTTGAGTTTTTGTTTGGACCGTGGTTTGGATTGAGGAAGAAATGACCAATCACATTCGATTCATTTCTTCCTCAATCCAAACAAGAAAAACTCAACCAATCACAATGGAGTATTTCAAACCCAAAAAAAATTAACTTTTTGGGCGCCATCTAAGATGACACCAGATCCTCTCCTTTTGGACGCCATCTAAGATCGCGCCAGATATATGAAGAGTATTGTGCGTCATCTAAGATGGTGCCAGACCCCATCATTTCTTTGGGCGCCATCTAAGATGTTGTCAGCTGCTATATTTATTTTGTACGTCATCTAAGATGGAGGCAGTGGGCACAAAAGACATCCACTACATCATGCACAAAGTTCTGTGCGTATCGTCGGACATCTCAAAAAGAGAGCTAGAGTAGACTTCTCATATGTAGCCCACCTACTGTGGGTCCATGTCGTTGCAATTGTTCCCAATTTTGCCCATAATGTTCTGCACATCTGATCGAACCCACTCGATTATGGTTTGATTGAACCAACCCTAGTACTGGAAAGAGCCTTGGTTATCGAAGGATATAGACCATCGATCGGAGACTTTGAGATAGGGGTGCAACTTGGGCGGGCAAAACCCGAGCCCGATCGGGTAAACCCGTTAATGGGTTGGGTTAGGGTTGAAGATACTCGGGTTCGGGCTCGGGTATGGGTTAAAATATTTGAACCCGATCAAAAATTGGGTTGGGCTCGGGTTCAAGTGTCGGGTTACCCGAAGAACCCGAAACCCGACTTTTATATATATATATATATATATATATATATATATATATATATATATATATATATATATATATATATATATATATATTTCATATTTCTTAAGTAAAAAGTTTAAATCATAAATTTCTCTACCCAAACTTTTCAATTCCTTATCATAAATCTTATTTCAGTTTGTATTTTTTAATGATCAAGACTTGAATACTATTTGATTATGTGTTTAATGTTACTTTTGTTTAAAATTATTTTAAGTATTATATTAGAGCCCGATAAACTCGATGGACCCGACCCGACCCGAGTTCAACCCGAGCCAAACCCGATCCTCTGGGCTTGGTCTTGGGCTTCATACGTTTAACCCAAGGTCGGACGGGCTTGGGCTCGGACTAGGCTTATGATTCATCGGGTTGGGCTCGGGTTGACCTCAAGCCCGACCCAACCCGCCCGAGTTGCACCCCTACTTTGAGACCTAAGTTCGTGTCTGACCTAATCATGTACATACTGAACACGTTCCCACTAATAAAGTCATCATCCAAAGCCAATTCGAATAATTGACATTTTTGGGTGATATACAGGTCTAGAGGCCCAGGTCCAAGAATATGGAACTCCACATAGGTTTGCAGTCAATATCATTGCCAATAATCTCTCTCTCTCTCTCTCTCTCTCTCTCACACACACACACACACACACACACACACACACACACACACACATATATATATATATATATATATATATATATATATATATATATATATAGTTCAGATCGGGAGTCCCCCAAAAACTCTCTTGCACCATTGGATCGAGGGGACGTGCCTGTGGCCCCACGCAGCCCGCTTGATCCAACGGTGCAATAGAAGGGGACTTTTGAAAGGCTCCCGCTGAAAGACTTTTGATCCGAAATATATATATATATATATATATATTCTGGCATTATGCTTAATATATATATATATATATATATATATATATATATATATATATATATATATATATATATATATATATATATATATATATATATATTAAGCATAATGCCAGAATATATATATATATATATATATATATATATATATATATATATATATATATATATATATATATATATATATATATATATGGAAACGGATCAAAAGTCCCCCTTAGAAAGCCCCCCAAAAACTCCCCTCACTCTAATCCATAATTTAATGTTAATATTAATGTTAATATTAATGTTAATATTAATATTAATGTTAATATTAACATTAAATACTAAAATTAACATTAAACTTAACATTAAAATTAATATTAACATTAATATTAACATTAATATTAACAATAACATTAACATTAATATAAAAAAAATTTTAAAAAAAATTAATATTAACATTAAAATTAATATTAACATTAATATTAACATTAACATTAATATTAACATTAATATTAACATTAATATTATGGATTAGAGTGAGGGGGGTTTTGGGGGGGCTTTCTAAGGAGGGCTTTTGATCCGCTCCCTATATATATATATATATATATATATATATATATATATATATATATATATATATATATATATATATATATATATATTACTGGAGCTCCCAGCAACAGCAGGATTAAAGACTTGTGGAACCCTACCAATAACGACTGGAACTGGGACCAGATTCGCGCCTGGTCCGGCGACGAAACGATCGATAACATTCAACAGATGGGCCTTGCCATAGGCCCCGACGCGGACGCGTGGAGATGGTCGCTGGAAGCTTCCGGGGTTTTCTCTGTGCGATCGGCTAGGGCTGTCATCCACGAGAACGGCCAAGAGCACTTCACTGCACGATACTGGCAATCGTGCATCCCCAAGAAATGGTCTTTCCTCCTTTGGCGAGCCACGAGAATGAAATTGCCTACCGATGAGATCCTTACCACTATCGGGTTCAGCCTGGCGTCTGCTTGTAATTGTTGCGATGACAGACAGACGGAGACCATCGACCACATTTTCCGGGAGGGACGCCTCCCCGGCAAAATATGGAGCCTCCTCAACCGCAGCTACAACATCACCTCTGGAGACGGGCGCTTTAACGATCTCCTGGCCCTCTGGGGAGTCGCATCCCACGGCTACCAGATCGTCGCAGCGGCCGCAACCTGGGTAATTTGGAAGAATCGCAACAAAGCGAGATATGAGGGTCACCAATATTCCGCCGAGCAGCTTATTTGGGAAGTCCACCGGCAATGTCGCAAAAGGAGCTCACTGTGCTCCCACAGCCCTCCAGCGTTCTGGCAAACTTTTCTCAATTAGTCCGGGCAGGCGCGGTTGACCCCTGCCTTTTTGTGGCTTTTTGCGTGTTGTCTTGTACTCCTTTCAGGCTTCGGCATTTTGAGCCTTGATTAATAAAGAGTGCTGGTTACAAAAAAAAAAAAAAAAAAAAAAAAAAAAAAAAAAAAAAAAAAAAAAATATATATATATATATATATATATATATATATATATATATATATATATATATATATTTATTCTGGCATTATGCTTATGCCAGAATAAATATATATATATATATATATATATATATATATATATATATATATATATATATATATATATATATATATATATATATTTTCTGGCATTATGCTTAAAACATGAACTTGGCAGAGAAGTAAAAATTTAGGATAATCTTTTGACATGCTATATATATTCCCGAACCAACTATTATTCGAATGCTTACTTTTTATCCGAAAATTATGTCAATTCATATTACCCACCTTTAGTGTGACTTGAACAGTCGGAGGGGTATTAAAGAATATTTCTTTTTATCTTTCTTACATTTTGTTCATGTGCACAAGAAAAGCAAGAATGACAAACATGATCTAGAAGTTCTTTAACTAGATAGAAGAGAAGAAGTCCAGATCCTCCAATCTACGAGGCTTCCTAAACACGCTAGTAAGAAAAAGGGATCACTACCAAAATACTGATAAATAGGGACTGAAATTAGCGACGAAGATAATTCGTCGCTAAATAGCGACTAAATAGCGACATCTTAGCGACCAACTTTTTTATGCAGAATAAAATTTTAATATAAGTCGCGGGATCCGTCATTGGTCCGTCGCTAAGTTATTGCCGACATTTTAGCGACGGAAAAATTCTATTGCTGGCAACGAATAAAACTGTGGCAGCTAACCATTCATTTTCATTCTCAAAATTCGTCCAAAATTCTAACTTCCCCCCAAAACCCCGAACCCCTTAATCCTCCTCCTTCGACCCCCGATCTCCGGTGCGGCAACCCCCACCTCCTTCCCCGACGACCCCCTCCTCCTCGGCCCCTCACTTGAGCGGCCCTCCTTGGCCCCCTCCTCCTCCTCGGGCCTGCCAGAGACCCCCCTTCCAATCATCCTTCAACCCCCTCCTCCCTCCAATCAGTCTAGGTAATTTTTTAATTTTGTGTTAATTTTTTTAAATTATGTTAATATGAATACTTTTGCTTGTAAATTGGGTGATGTAGTTGGTTTTGTAAATTTAAATTTTGCTTGTAAACTTATGTTACTATGAATAAGTTTGGCTCATTGAAAACACTACAAAATAAGAAAATTAATTTGAGAAAGGGAATGGAGAAAAACAAAGGTTGGAGGGCATATTTGTGGCAACAATCTTGTAAAGTATATTTTTAATAATTTTGTAAGGCTTAGGGCACCAACATGTCTCGAATCCGAATAGACGAAAGTTGAAAGGGAATGGAGAAAAACAAAGGTTAGAGGGCATATTGCATTATTAAAAATGTTAGAGGGCATATTGCATTATTTGAGAAAGGGAATGGAGAAAAACAAAGGTTAATTAGAGGACATTTTGCATTATTATCTTGTAAATAGATGAAAGTTCACTATTAAGATTCTAGCACAAGAGGATACCTAATTAGAAAGCAGATGATTCATACTCTCCAATATTTTTCCATTGTCTCCTTGAAAGAGGACCGATACCGATATGATACGACTGATACTAATCCGATAAGGCCAATTTAATACTGATATAATACGGTATAAGGATACGACCGATACCAAATCGATAGGCCGATACCGATAGGATATCCGATTCCAATACCAATCTGATACGGTCGAGCCAGACTCCATTGACGGAGGACCTCCACCAGAATCTGATACAGTCGAGCCAGAACCCTCCGGTTCTGTCACGACCCACACCCGGATATACGAGTACGAATACGTGGGCCGCGCCCAGCCTACGCCGCAGTATCAGCGGTAGAACGCTGTCTAGTACCCGATACTAACTACAACATCTAAAGATCCATAACTAGAAATGTACTCATATCACATCACGAAAACTAAGGAAGATAAGACAAGAAATAATAACAATACTAAATAACTGTCAGACCTAAAACTCTTGAGAGACAACTCACGGTGAAGGATACTGAGAATCACCCCAGCTAGCAATATCCCGTAGTCCAATAATGGTATAACAACTCCTAAAATATTATCAACGATATCCTGTCAGGAAAATGAGCAAGTAAAAACACTAACAGCAGTTCCATGTGAATTGACAAATTCTATAAGAGACAGTATAATGAAATACAAGACAAAGATATAGGAAGACTTGGGAACCGTTCGGAAGCTGAGTTACAACCCTTAAACCAAACAAGGACCGGGGTTTTAACCATTCTCCCGAGCAGAACTTAGTCTCCCATCAAGGTACAATATAAGGGCATGTAAAACATGTGACTAACTGTATATCATAGCATGGTGAGAAAGTACTGAATGTAGAACAGAGCATGATATAAGATAAGATAAAGTAAATATAAAATGTGCCTTGAATTATTAGAGCGTTATGTGATCGGCTTGGGATAAGTGACAGGACAAGCTATCCACTTGGCCCGACAATCACAAGAAAATCTGGGAAGGGTCATGTCGACCAACCTGGATAGCGAGCACAAGGTAAATAGGATCTCGCTACACCCTACGTGAGGGAAGAGTGGCACAAGCACAAGAATATAGTGACAGGGTGGCTTGGATCATATAGTCCCTAATAATTCTCCATCCCCGAATAGTACAATGGATCTGGACATGACACGTCATGGCACGTGATTCCATAAGAGGGTAGCAAGTCCCCTTAGAAATCGGTGTCTATACAAGTACAGAAAACATGACAGGAAGTGTACCAATATACCTAGAAATCTAGGAACAACATCTCATGTCATGATCCAACGTATACTAGTCCGTGAACTATCGTGACTGAGAATCAAGTAAGACACTACGACTAAATCGGATATAGCAGATATCAAGACAATGAAAACTATCAGTGAATGTACTCGCCTGCGGTCCTGAGCTGTCAAATGGGGTCGATGCTCAGAGTGATGCCACAGACCTAAAGATAAGATATATATAAGCTAATTAGGGTTCAACAGTGTTAGGCTTGATTCTATAGTATAAGCTACGCAATCTAGGTCAGACTCAGTCAACTAAGTCAAATCACACTAGGTCAAACTAGGTCACAGAAAGTCAAACCAAGTCAAATTAGGTCAAACTGGGACAATGGTTGACTTACAGTTGACTTTTAGTCAACTGGTCAACTCTGGTCAAGTTCTAGACATTTCTAGGCCAAGTGTTGACTCATAGTTGACTTTGGTCAAAGCAGTCAAACTTGATCAACCAAGGTCAAAACTAGCCTAAGAATACCATTCCTAATATTTATCTACCAAGATACCATATATCTTGGTCAAACATGATCACTCTAAATTAAGAATTAAAATATCAAGTTGTACCTCGTTATTCGTATACATCGAAACCTACGACACGTAAATCGAGATAAGATAATCAACGTTAAGGTTAATCATCTTATCACAATGATCCACATGATCATCTTGCCAATTTCAGCGATGTGAGATCACTGGAATCGACTGATCTCAGTTTCCTTGTACTAATTCCGAAATACGAACTAAATAAGAATTAATTATAATAAAAGGTAATACACAGAAAAATATCTACAAACATTGTCGGATGATAAAATAAACATCACCAACGTGTCCAAAATGGTCAAATCAGCTAGGATAGCCTATCCATAAGTCCAATTTGGACACAGGGGCAAAAAAGTAATTTCGGATCAAAACAGTGTCCGTGTCGGACCCGCTTTGCACCAAAAAATGTGCAAGAATACTAGTCCACTAAATCAAACAAATAATATATTCATGAATCCAGAATGACGATACGAACTCAACGGTATGTCCAGAATTGAATTTCGTTGACCCGATCTCAAATTGGTCCGTTGACCAGGACATTAAAATTCCGATTTGCACGGAAAAGCGTATCGGATTCAATGTCCTCAAAACTCAAGAAATTATATATCAACGAGTCCAGAATGACGATACGAACCCAAAGGTATATCCAAAATTGGATTCCGATGAGCCGATCTCAAAATGACCCGTTGACCCGGATATTGGTATCCGACTTGCACCGAAATGCGTGCCGGAACCAATGTCCACTAAAACCTAGCAAATTATATGTCAACAAGTCCAAAATAAAGATACGAACTCAACGGTGTATCCAGAATTGGGTTCCGATGAGCCGGCGTCAAAAAGTTCCGTTGACCCGGACTGTGGGGTCCGCTTTGCACCGAAATACGTGCCAGGGCCCACGTCCTCCAAATCTAACAAACTTTATATGAAAATATGCCAGAACGATGCCACAAGTCTACTGGTGGTGTCTGAAATTGAATCCAGAGTCCCGGGTTCAAAAACGGAATTTTACAACTTGAAAATTAGGAATTCGGACGGCCAACTTTGGCGTCGAATTCAACCAATCAAACGTGCTCACAATGAAACAAAACTTAAGGGACAGAAAGAGGGTTATACCAGCTATGCACAAAAACTGGTGGCACGCCATACGAAGCTGCGACGGCGAAGTTACGAGCTGACGAAGTCGGCTCCGTAAAACTGTCCAAAAATAGTTCAAACTAAAACGTCAACTTGGTGGCCAGTTTTTATCTATCAAACGACGAAATTAACGGATAAAATTTGAGAGGAATGAAGGGGTATATACCGAGATTGTTATGGAGCAAAGAGTTTGCCGATCCAACGGTCGAATTTTTCAAAAAATATGTGCAAAGTCGCTGCGATGGAACGCCATTTCCGGATCCATTTCGAGCTCGCGTCGACGGAAACCCGTGCCAAACGCACGAAACGCCTAGGCGGCGCATCCCGGAGGATGGTGGCTGCCATGTGAAGGTATTCCCAGGCCAGGGTTGGCCGGCCACGGCGGCGACGCACGAAGACGACCCTCGCATGCGCGCACGTGCGCGCTGCTGCTGTGCTTGGTGCTACACTGCTGCTCGCTACTGCTGCTGCTGCTCGCGGTTGTCACGCCCTAACTCGTCGAATCGGTCGCCATCGCCTTGACTCGATATAAATCGATCCCCACGGGTCGGGACGTGATGCCGTGCAAGTCTTTAATGGACTTGCACAAGGCAAGGATGTGAAATTTAGAAATTCCTTTTTGACTCGACGCGTTGAAATTAAACAGTGCAGAGAGTTGAAGACATAGCATAGGAAGAAATTTAGCTTTTTATTCATAAGCTTGCAAAGTATGTGCAAGGTCATTTTTACATTACATATGCCGTTGCGGCTACGTCTTGAAACACAAAAGAAAAACTCTCGACAAGCTTGTCCTGAAATAATCCTTGTCGTTCCATATATTCACGCCCCTTTATACATTTGAACAAAGCCTTCGATCTGAGTTGGGCTTCAAAATACTTCAAAATAGGAGAGCTTCGTGCCGCCTTCCGTTCTTCAGCTATCGTCTAGTCTCGAGCTCCCGCAGCACGCTCGTTACCTGGGGAGTTGAGAGTTAGCACACTTGCTAGTGGATGGGACGAATCCACTCGTCTAAACCGACACTGCTTATTAAGGATTCTAGCATACGAAGTGATCTTTCTATTTAGAATTATATGAGTTACAGTTCATATCGAAGGCACATTTTAAACGATAACACATAACCAATTTAAAGGCATTCTTACCACGGCCGTGCTCCTTTCCTGCACAAAATATACATGATACTTACCACCTGCACAAGACAATAGGTGAGCATGCAGTCTATTCTATATGCGGTCATTAGTGATATCGACACCATGAAGGACAATTACGTAGCCTTGCGACGCGCCCTCCAGTCCAGGTACCGAGCCTAACTGGAGGTCTCGTAATGCCTCGCGCCGAAGCACGATTTTTATAATTTTCTCCTAGGCCGATTCGGTCCCAGGGCCCCGGGTACCGTCTCGAGGAAAGCTTACCTTGTGCACAAGTCGTCCTTGACCATGCGAATGTATGAACAGTTTAATATGTATGAAGTAAAATGCATAGCGTAACCATTATCAAATCACATAGTCGTTCATACTCGTGCAAGGGTCCTTTCCCCCGAAACCGTACGTTCTGATTTAGCATCCCGTAGGCACCAAATTCTCCGAGGCATGATGTACCGCCACCAAGGTTTTCATAGTTGTGTTTTGCATGGCATGAAACATAATCTATCTCTTTCTTAGAACTTTATCTTTTCTCTACTTAGTGTGAACCTATCGATTCAGAGTTAACTTCTCTACTTTGATATATTATCCCGAGCTTTTGATCTTAGTGGCAAGCATACATCCCGTTAGCATCATCGATTTGAACGTTGAACTTTAAAAATTTAGTTGGCGGGAAGGAGTAGAAAAGAAGGGGCCGAAGAACCACCCACCTAAGGAGATTGTGCCGAGAGTAGGAGAATGCTTCACGACGGTCAAGCGTCAGTTACACGAACTCCTGCAATGGCACGAGCATCGAATTAGAACCCTTCCTTCAATCCTTCCTTCGAAATTCCCAAAGACGCATTCAGAAATCGACGCGAAAGCACACTATCAAATCCACGCAACAATTCGTTCAGAAAGCCAAGAAAACCAATAAAACCAACGGCAGACGGGTTGCGTCGCTCTCTTTAGAGTTCCTTCGCCAAGACGCCGCCTACCGCATCTAGGACTTATTCCAACAATAGTCGATCCATTAGTTGGAACGGTACTCATATCACTCGTCCAAATCGATTTTATTGATGCCATGGTTTTTGTATACCAAACTCGTCGTCGAGTCAGACTAGCTATCTATGTTTCCGACCATGTCTAACTTGGCACGAGCTTATTACATAGTGCTTCGCCCCAACGGGAGCGGGGCATTATAGCGGTGGCGCGGCCAGCCAGCGGCGGCGGCGCGTAGGAGGGAGGAGGAGGTTGAAGGGAGTGGTGGAAGTGGAGGCTCGGGTTCGGCCGGAGAAGAAGGAGAGGTGGGGGAAACTCGATTTAGTTGTTGAAAAGGAGGATGATGAGGAGTGGTAGTGAAGTGGTGATGGTGTTTATGGAGGTGGTGGTGGCTGTGCTCGTGGTGATGATGGTGGTGGAGCTCGTGGTGGTGGAGATGATGACGGTGGTGATGGTGGCTGCCAATGAAGATGGTGAGGGTGGTGATGGTTGTTTTCTTGAAGAACAAGGAAGAAGAAGAAGAAAAAAATGAATGAAATGAAATAAAGAAGGAGAAGGAGAAGGAGTGTGAAGAAGAAAGAATTGGGTGGGGGGCTGGCTGTCGGCCAGGTAGGAGAGAGAGGGAGAGATGTGATGGGGGTGATGGTGAGAGAGTGGGTGAGAGAGTATTATATGTGTATGTGTATATTAATATAAAGGAAATGAGAGATATGTAGAGAGAGAGAGAGATAGTTAAGAGAGAGGGGGGGTGAAGTCGGTTAGAGAGATGGAAGAGGGGGTCGGCTGCCATGGGTGTGAGTTAGGGGAGAGAGTGAGTTGAGGATGATATATATATATATATATATATATATATATATATATATATATATATATTATATCTTTGAAATGGAGAGAGGAAGAGATATTTATACATAAAGAGAGATATTTTGAGTAGAGAAAAGAGAGGAAAATATCAGTAGGGTGTATGGGCAGTCATGACAGGGATTACACCAAATTGGGTTGGGTGTTGGGCCAAGTTGGGACAAGCTTGGGGCCATGATTTAATTAAAATAATAAATTTAAACTATTAAAAATTATGGACGAAATGGGAGCACAAGGAAAATCAATTCGATGGCACGCAAGTGGCACGTGCACAGTAGGCTCAAAACAGGCCAGAACTATATATTGGTTCGACTGGATTGGACCAATGTCGGGCCCGGAAATTAAATTGAAAATTAAGTCACAAATTACGGCAAACGATAAATTGGTTTAAATTGACCCGAAAGTTGTGCGAAGCAAATGGAGCACAAGAGAACAAGTTCGAAGGGACATGATATATCAACATGAAGATAATCTCGTCTACTACAAACTTCAAGAAGGAAGTTTCCAGAGATTGGCATCCCTGATGCTCTAGAAATCCAAGTCATGGTAAAGTGCATTTAATGATAAAAAATTAATTAAATAGAATGAATTATTGAGAATAAATTATTTAGAAAATTCGAAAATAAATCCCAAAAATTCAGGGGGCTTACAGGTTCCAATACCAATCTGATATGGCTGGCCGCCTAGCCAATACCAATCTCGATACTCATAGGAATGGTAGGATACCGATTTCGATATTGATACTCATAGGAATGGTCTGATACCAATTTCGATATCGATACTCATAGGAGACTACCTGTCGCTCCTACCGGTGCTGGTATCCCGTCTTCAACGCCGGAGACTACACCTGTCCCTCCTACTGGGCGAACCCATATCCTGGCCTTTTTGTCAACCTTGGAGTGCACATATGTCGACCAGGATTTGCAGACCCTCCTACTCTACCAGAGTGGCCAGCCAACATCACTCGTCCCGAGCTGTGGGCCGACGTAAGTATATAATTGTTAGTAGACACAATTATTCATACTCTATTTATTACCTAATCGTATATTGTTTTGTTTATTCCAGGTTCTTTCCAGTCCAGGTTGGTAGAGATTTGGGCGAGTTTATGCGTCGTTAATTTCATGGTCCCTATCTGAACTTCGGGGATAACCCACTTGATAGACGATTCATTTACCTCGAGATGCTTGGGATATGTCTAAATAATATCGTCTTTATTTACAACATTTCTTAAATATTTGTTCATTTATTTTTATTTGTTCTTATTTGCAGAAGTTGTACTGGTGGCTGGCGCACAAAGATCAGGCGATCCGGAAGTGCTACAAGTCCGTCGCCAGCAAGAGGTTGAGGGGTATGGTCAACGACCAGAAGGCGTTGGCTCTACTAAATAGTGCTCAACACAAGTAGTGGTTGAAGGAGAAATTTTGGGAGGAGATGAAGAAGAAGATGAACAGTCCAACCTATAAGGCCAAGTGCGAGAAGGCAAAGATTGCCCGTGCTAAGGGTGGTCACCATACGGGTGGATCCATCCCAATTTCAGATCATTATCGACAGCTGGTGAGTATTCTTATTTGTTATTTCTTCAATTGTTTAAATTTAATATTTAGCTATAAATTGATGTTTAATTGTTACAGTGCGAGGAGGTCGCCAGGGCAGGCGGAGACCCGAACGTCGTGGATTTTCTAAAGTTTTTGAGCGTATCCATAAGCGAAAGAAGGATGGAAAGCTCATAGATGATCGGACGACCAAAGCCTATATAAGTTTTTCGAGTCATATATCTAATTATATTTCTTCTTTGTCTTTGCGTACTTAACTATATTTAGTTTACCTAAATAGTTAGTCCGAACTCTAGTATGAATATTAACTATAAATCATAACCCTAAGTAGCATTGTAAATCAAAGAATAATTTAGGAGACGTATGAGAACGTAACCATAGCAATACTTAATAGTAACTAAAATATGAATATTAACTCTATATCTATTCACTTATATAAATATAGGAGAAGTATGAGATTTTAGAGAGTTGAGTCGGTGAAGGAGGGACTGCCCGGGGGGGAGCTGGGACTAGTCAGCCACTGACGCCGGCTGTGAGGAACGACTTGTGGATACAAGCCGCCGGTAGAGAAAAAGGGGGCAGCGTGTTCGATACCGAATCGTTGGCATCCCAGCCGTCCGTTTATTTCAGAGCTCCTCTATCTCCACCTCTACATACCGACGATACTGTCGGCATCTACATTTTACGACAGATTAATTACATAGATTTTGGTGGACCTACAGGGTCAGGTAACCTAGATGAGCGGTGTTATAAGCACAGCAGGTCTGATTCCTGTTGCCACTGCACTGGCTCCAGCTTCGACCTCAGTGCCTCCGGCACCGGCTCCATCTCCGACCACAGCGCCTACTACACATGTTCCTCCGACGACCACAACGCCTTTTATCGTGCCGCGGACTCTTTCAGACGTCCCTGTCCAGGAGGTACATCGAATTGTCACTTTGGTCTTGGAACAGATATATGCATGCGGACGACCTACTATGCTTCCGCCACCTCCTCCACCATCAGTTTGATTTTTGTTTGATTATTGGTTGTATTTGATCGATGAGTTTGTATGAACTTTAGGGAGTTTGTGTTTGATTGATGAGTTTGATTGATAAGTTTATGTACTATCGAACAAATTTGTGTATATGTACTATATTGCAACTGCTGGACGGATTTATATGTATTGGAGTTGTTTGGATATTTATTGGAGTTTAATTTAATGTATATATTGGTGCTTGAGTTAATTTTTGTATATATTGGGGTTATATTTAATGTATATCCCACTTGACTGTAATGTATATATATGAGACATGTTTGAGCAAATCTGGAACAATTTAGTCTGGCAATAATGAGAAGTTTAGCGACTAACCAGCGACTGAATAGCGACGAAAATCTGAAAAGTTTGCAGGCTAGCGACTAACTACCGACGGCTTAGCGACGAATACCTGTAGGTGAGCGACGAACTAGCGACGAAAATATTCGTCGCTAACGTTCTGTATGATATCAAAAGTGTATTGGACGAGTCAACGACGAAAATTTCCATCTCTAAGCTTCTGAAAATTTTTGGTTTTTGGCTCACTAAATTATGTTGGTATTCCGTCGCTAAGTTATCGCCGTTTTTGCTGACGTCGTTGCTAATCCGTCGCTATTTCCGTCCGACGTATTTGTCACAGCGACGTTATAGTTATCGACGTCCTATTTCAGTAGGTAATCCGTCGGTAAGTTCCATTAGCGACGAAAATATCATATTTGGCGACGGATATTTCCGTCGCTAAATACCAATATTTTAGTAGTGGATATTTTGTTTTAGGGTCTCACATGTACATGGATATTAGGATTTGGGTCTCGAAATTGACCGATGTTAGAATTCGGGTCTCGAAATTACTGTTCACGTATGCTAATGAACAGTGATTTCGAGACCAAATTTTAATATCGGTCAATTTTAAAACTCAAATTCTAATATCCATATATATGTGAGATCCTAAAACTAAATAACAATCTGTTTAGTGTTCGTTCCTGTCCTAACCGAATCGATATTCTCGCCACAAGATAATTGTGCAACATCATGGAATCTTTGTAGAAAAAAAACCAATTAGTTCGGATGATCGATGGAGAACCACTCTAGCTTGACGTAGACTACTACCAAGTAGTAGTACTTCACACTCAACTGCCAATTGCCATTGAAGGAAAGGGTTCCACATTCCATATCCAGTAGAGTATAATTTGGATAGAATAGATCAGTCGGACGAGCATAGAATGTCACTTACAAGCTTTGTGCTTTATTCCGTCATCGAAACGATGTGTGCCGAAGCTTTTCATACTTCGGTGGACTGCAGCGTCGAGAATAATATCAACAAACGGTTGGTGGCGGGAAGCTCGCAGGAAGGAAAAAAAAAAAAAAAAGCGCAACCGAAACGAATTGCGCAGTGGGTCCCTAATAAAGTTTGATTTAGTTTGGGACCCAATTTTTTTGGCAATGAGTTGTTGAGCTTCTGAACAATCAAGTAGAATCTAGAATAGTTCTCTCTTCTTTCCATACATTTGTCTTGTGTCTACTATTATTGCATGGTAAGGGTGATGTAATTTTAAATTTTTTGTTGTTAGCGTTCTTTTTTCATGATAAACTATAAATAGCCATCATATAGACCGTCCAAAAGGACTTTATCTTTTAAGATTGGTTTAGACTTGATTTGGAATTACTGTTGTTTTATACAAACAAATTTAAACAACCACTAGCTTCTATCTACTTTTAAAAGTAGTCTCATGTATGAACCAATATCTTAAAAATCTGACCGAAGGTCGACCCATACAAGACATTGGATCAGGTCAAATTGGTTCAACTAGTTGGTTCAACCACTAGATTAACCTAGGTGGCCGACTTTCATTCTCTTATAGACACTAATTTTTACAAAAATATTTATATACAATCGATTTTTGAAAAAAATAGTAGGTTAATACTGTTCCGATTCGAAAAAGTTACCGGTTGATGGATGAATAGATTGAACCGGCCGATCCGCGAGAAAATAATTTGGTAAGCGTTTCCAATTTGTAGTGGTGTTGCAGCTTTTCCAAAAGGACATAAGCCATTTTTTGAAAAGACTCGTTCATACAAATAGGAAGTTGCATTAGATACTGACTCCAGCAGCCTGCAATTTGTAGACCTTATTTGTATGGGTTGCAACATTGAGCTCAACTAAGGGCGAGATGATCAATGGGGGCAGCTTAAACTTATTTCATTGAATGTAATTAATTTTTCAAAATTTAGTCATATATATAATATTCATATATACTTAGTCTTCTAAAAGATTTCTATGAACCATATGTTAGAAATTATTGTACCATGTCGATTCATGAGATGAAAAACATAAATTAAATTGCGAAAGCGTACCTGAATCCATTGTTAGGCTTGATGGATCTTGAAGCGGTCGTCATTTTATGGGGTTCGATCTTCCAACTTGCTACGACCCTTAATGACAAAGAAGAATCTGAATCCTTTGTCCCTCTCTTTCTGTTGATGGGGATGCAGAAGAGAAACAGAGAAAAATCTCTCTTTTGGTGGCCGTATAAGTTGAGGACCATAACCCTAATGAATACATATATTTATATGTTTTGATATTTCTAATTTGGCCCCTCATCAAATTAAATTTATCTCCGGTATCTACATATTAATTCCATGACAATTATACCTTTAAGCCAATTTTCTAAATAGACCACTTTAATTTGGCTTAATTATTTAGATAGTCCAACACAATTAATTTTACATGTGTGGCCCATATTATTGAATAATTCCAACAATCTCCCACTGGGCCACATATGTAACCTTATAATTGTGTTAACCTTAGTGAGCTCATAAATTGCTATCTTAATCCTTAGGGTATATCCGGACAATCTCATCCCTTAACCATATCAACATAGGATCAAAGCGGCATTCGTCACATATAGCGTAACTAAACCATCAATGGTCACATATACCAATATAGCTAAATGACATAGATCAATCATGGATGTGTAGCATAGAAATTACACGCAATGTGATCAATACATATCTATTTCCAAATGGTCCTCCTTAACTTTAGTGAGATCAAATACTTTAACATAATGAAAACAGAATGAACTGAATTTTCCATATATCTGATCAGATAAATGTCCAAAATACTTTAATACATAAATGTGTCCAAAAACAAATAGCACTCAAATACAAAAAATACAAACTCCCATTGTATTGCCATATTCTGAATTAAGATAACACCCATATGAGCAGTATGCTCATGAAAGACCCTGGGTGATCATACTTCTGTGAGCGGATCCGCTAATATGGAGTTTGTCCTAATGTGCTATATGGACACTTTAACCATTCTGAATTCTTTCATTCACAACTAGAATTTTTATGTCAATATTCTTTGACTTATACAAGTTCTTGTTGTTATTGGAATACAGTATTGCTGATTCATTGTCACACCATAATTTGAGTGGTCTTTCAAAACCCTCATGTAGGCACAGCCTTGTGACAAAATTTTGCAATTATATTTCCTGAATAGATGTCTTACAACATGTTATAAACCTTGATGCCATGGTGGAAGAAATTATGAGTGCCTATTTGACACTCATCCAAAATATATCTCCACTAGTCAACATAACCTGATGTGGATCTGCTGCTGTGTTGGCATCCAACAAAATCGGAGTCGAAATACCTTATGATCTCCAAAATTATCCGATCTCCTACAAAGAGCATATAATTCTTTGTTCTCTATTAATTACTTAAGTAGTTTGGCTGATACCTAATGATCCATCTCATATTTGCTTAAATATCTGTCTAACATCTCAACTATCCGGACGCGTACATACTTGAGCATACATTAGACTCCCTACAACTGGTCATGAACGGAAAATCTATTGTATTTTATTAATTTTAAGGCTAACCTTAGGACACTTGATTGAGACCGAATTTGTCTCCTTTAACGAGAGGTGTCACCTGGTTTGCATTGAATACTTTAATCAATATACAAAACCAGAAAATTATTTCTACTCCCGCTGAACTTGTGATACACACAATCTTCAACAGTGTTCATCTCAAAACCAAACAAGATAATCACTTGAAGTGCCTTTGACGAGAAGCTTGCATGAGTTCATAAATAGATTTTGTCAATTTGCAACCATATTCTTTGGGTCTTTCGACACAAAGTTTTGTGCTTGCACCATATAAATTGTTTCATCAATGTTACCATTGAGAAATGTCGTTTTGACATCCATTTAATGTAATTCAAGATCAAAATGTGCAACATGTGCTATGATTGTTTTAAAATGACTTTTTCAAAGATACCGAAGAGAAAAAACTCTTTAAAATCAATCCCAAAATTTTGAGTAAAGTCACTAGCTACAAGACGTACTTTATACCTCTCCACATGACCCTTCGAATCCTTCTTAGTTCTAAATGTTCATTTGCAACCAATGGACTTCGTACATTTTGGTAATGGGACAAGTTCTTAAACTTTATTGTCTTGCATGGACTTATACTCCTTATTTATTGTATCAATCCACTTTGAGAACTGGAACTTTTCATGGCCTAGAGAAATATGACAATATTATCAGAAATTATTTTCTCCTTTTTCTGGTGGACCATCTTAATATTACCGGTTGTTGAGTTTGTTCCTTAGGAATAATTACCTTATCTTGAATGGGGTGTCGCTATGTTGTCGTTGTTAAGGTATCTCAACAACGACTTATAGAGGTAATTCGACATTGTCTTATTGAGGCTCCGAATTCATTTCTTGATCATGACAGGTATGGAATCCTGCACATCGTCAAAAGTGATAGTAGGAATCGTAATTGATTCCTTCTCAAAGACAATGATCCTGACTTTATTTCTCCTCCAAACTCAACATCCTCAAAAACTATTACACATCTCGTCTCAAAATTTTCTTTTGTGTGGGATCGTATAATTATTAACCCCTTGATTTGTCAGCATAGCCAATAAAGTAGCTGCTTACAATTGAACTTTGGTCTGTATTTTCTTTACACATTAATATAGACATTAAAGTCTATAAAGTCAATAAAATCCAAATCTCATCAGACACAAGTCGTTCAACTCTATTTCTAGAGATGTGACCTAATCGCTTATGTCATAATGAGGCTAAAAACATTTATTGTTAATTTTGCGTTTAGTACCTGTAATGTCCGTGGTTCGTATTGCGTATTTTGGAATACGTGTACGTATCTTGACTCGTATTTTATGTCTCCTTGCTTGGTTTGGCTTGTTTGGTTTGGCTTGGTTCGGCTTGGTTTACTTTGGGTTCATCATGAACCAGAGAACCAACCCACTTACCTACCACCACCATCTCCATTTATTAGCCCACTCCTCTTTCTCTCTCTTCATCACTCTTCTTCTTCTTCCTCACCATTACTCCCCAACTACCAGGAAGGTGTAGGCAAGTACATCTTGCTTCATGGAGGAAGTCCATTTTTATTGTTCTATTGTCTTCCTCATGTGTTTCTAACCCACTTTAGTACTTAGCATTTTTCATTCCCATGGTTAATTTTTTGTAAATCTAGCTTTGTGGTATTTTCGGTTTTCAGAAGTTTTGATCTATCAAACTTGCATATTTTTGCTAGTTGATGGTTCCATGTTGTAGAAAATTTTATTCTATCCCATTTTGACCTATGGAAGTTTGGATTTGGACTCTGGATAATGGAATTATAGAGCTTGGAAGTATGGCTTCATGGTATTATTCTTCTCGGAAATTGGAGAAGAAGAACAGTACTTGACCGCATGACTATTTCATGCGGCAAGTATTTTTCCCAGCCGCATGGCCATTTAATTGAATATTTAATCTAATGGACCGCATGAGCATATTTGCTCTGAGCCGCATGGCCATTTAATTGAATATTTAATTGCATGTATTAGTTGGCCACGTGCAAGTGTTTATTTGCTGGACCGCATAAGCATTCACTTGATTGGACGCATGAGCCATTAATATTTCCCAGCCGCATATGGCACTGCTTAGCTGGCATGGCCACTATTCATTTAATGGCCGCATAAGCAGCATATAATATTAATTTGCATGGCCAAACAATTTGCTGAGCCGCATGGCTACTGTTCATTATGAGCCGCATGGCCTATTTGCATTTGCATGTAATTGCATGCATTAGTTTGCATACAATTGCTGAGCCGCATGGCTACTGTTCATTGCTAGCCGCATGGAATTGTATGCATTTGCATGCATTAGTACTTAAATAATTGCATGTATCATCCTTGCTTACTTAAACATGGCCGCATGGCCATTTTATGGCATTATTTAATTTCTTTTGGCCTATGCAAGCTGTAGCTTGCATGCATTTATATATTCTTGGCCGCATGGGCCATTCAGTTGAGCCGCATGGCCTTGCAATGCTGGCATGCTCAATATTTAATGCATATATATTTTATGCATGTACTTGCTTGCATGGCCTTCAACTATTTTGCATGCATTAGCATGAATAGTTGCATGCATTAGTAGTTCTTGCTTGGAAAACCAAGTTGGCCGCATGGAATATCACCTGGCCGCATGTACATTAGTTCCAAACAATTGTAGCCGCATATTGCATGCATTAATTGCATGCATCAGCCATAATCTTGCATGCATTTGCATTATTTACATGCAAGCTTTGCTTGCATGCTTGTGCATTTAATTAATAGCTTAAAGCTTGCAGGCTTGCATTTAATTAATAGCTTAAAGCTTGCATGCTTTATGCAAGCAGTAGCCGTATGGCTCTTCAATGGTGGCCGCATGCAACTATTTTACATGCATGCATGGTCGCATGCAACTATTAGTAATTATTTTACATGCAACTATCCATGGCCGCATGCAACTATTAGTAATTATTTTGCATGATGCAACTACTAGTAATATATATCCATGGCCGCATGAATACTATTCCTAGCTGGCCGCATGAGAACAATTTCTAGCCGCATAGGCCATTGGCCATCTGCTTAGCCGCATATGCTCCCCCCCACTATTTAATATTTTGGCCGCATGGCCTTAGCATTAATTGCATGGCCGCTTGCATGCACGTGCATTAGCTTTAATTGCTTGCTTGCATGGCCTTGCATGCATCTGCTTGCAAGCTTATTAGCATTAAATTAATTGCTTGCATTTGTTTGCATGTAACTTGCTGGCCGCATATGGCCTATTACTTGCTGGCCGCATATGGTCTATTATTTGCTGGCCGCATATGGTCCAATTTTTCCTGAGCCGCATGAGTCCCCCATAGCCCTTGCCCCTGCTAATATTTAATTACTACTTGTATGCTTGTGCCATATTAATTTAAGTGTGTTCCCTGACACAATGGTGACCCGTTGTGGTACACTTTTGACATGACATGACATGATAGTGATCCGTCGTGGTGTACTCCTGACAAATAAACTTGACATGATAAACCTGACATGATAATTTTTGATAGTGGCCCACCGTGGCGCACTCTTGACAAGTAAACCTGACATGATATATCTCGATATGCTGTTACGACGGCTAGCATGACATGACAAGATCGAATGACCTGGACACCGTGGACGATTGTGCTTGTACAAATGAACCCGTCTTGTCTTGCATCATGTCTAGGACAGGGACCCCTGAGTACCACGGTCAGGGGTACCTACTAAATCGACTAAGGCTAATTACTAGAATAATTCAGTAGTCATGAAGAGATTTTTCCTAGCTACAGGCAATCCCGTTATCTGGGCGCCCTACTTGGGATCTGTAGCCTGCCGACGAGTAGGGCACATTTCCAGCACACTGTCATGTGTTGCACCCTTATTGTACTAATATTCGACCAGGGTAACCTGAATGGTCTGCAGGGCTTGTGGCTGTGGAACAATCTCACTGCATCTTGCTAGTAACTAGGCCTGTGATAACCCTAGTTAGTTAAAGTATCAAGCCGTACTTATTGCTTGGCCGTGATTGTTGGATGAGGCATAATCAGTCTAGTCTTGTCTTGATCCTGTACAAGATTGTTACATGTCCTGATTTCTTATATTATATATCTTGCCGATAAATGGTGGGAGAAACCAAGTTCTGTTTAGACGAAGGGTTATAACCCCGGTCCTTGTTTGGTTTACAGGTTGTAACCTAGTTATCTGAATAGTCTCATGGTTATCTCATCGTATATCACCTGTCATGCTTTTCCTTAATTACTGTCTTTTATTTTGTAATTATATTCTTGTGCTAATTGCTGGTTTTAGTTCCTAAGTGAAGTCTCCTTTGTGGCACTTGCTCTTTCTGGGGTCTGATCCAGCTGGTTTTGTATGGCCAGATACCGGAGCAGCTCCCAAGGATCTACCGACTTTCCAGCCAGATGGTGACCACTAGACGGAATCCTGGCAACGAGTGGGTTATCTTTGGCTCTCTCACTCTATTGTAAAAATATTTTTTTGAGGCGTTTAGCCGGCGAGCACGTGTTTAGCTCGATTGTACCTTTATTTACTGTCTGCCTACGTGCTGTAACATGATTGACAGATCCTAGGGTTAATCATGTATGACTAAAACTCTTGCTAGTCCTCACATTTGTAACGACTAGCTTCATGATCAGCTGAATATGTAATATTTGGGACGCCTTACTATTGTATATTTGGTGATCTTACATCTTGTAACTTTACTTGCTTGCTTGAGATTGAGACACTAGGCTTGTTCATGACCATAAGAGACTGATAAATTGTAGTTAAACCCTCATATATCTAGACAGCCGTGACCGTATAGTAGGGTGGATTTTTATTTCATTATACGTAGCTGGCTATGTATGCCCCCGCTCTCCAGTATTCTGGTTTTGGGGCGTTACAGTACCACATGACTCCACTTGCAAGATTTCATTGTAAGATGCAATAGTTTCAAGTGAATATAGGTTATCATAAACCTTATGGTAACCGTTACCAATAATATTTAAATTTAAAGATAGACTAAACTTAGTTTCCAAATGAACAATGGTAACCATATTTGTCCATTAAGGAAACTGAAACTGAATTTCGTCTAAAAGACGGTAAATAAAAGTGTCTATCAAATCCAAATAATAATCGGTTCCTAAAAATAACCTAAAATGTCATATTGCTTTTACTTCTACCGATTTGTCGTCATCCACATAGATGTATCTTTCACCATCAATTGGCTTCGGTAGCTCAGACAACCTTGTCTATAAGCACTAATGTGGGTAGCAGCACCAGAATCTAACCATCACGTATTTTTTAGGTACTAAATCTAAATTAACCTCAGAACAGACCAAATTTAGAAATGTACTTTTTTTATACGCCATGCGTGGTACTTTGTACATTTCTTCCTTATGTGTCATGTCTTATCATAAAAGAACAACCCTTAGTTTTATATTGTTGTTTCTTTTGACCTGGACCCTTAGCAGCTACTATATTTATTTCTTTTTGCCCTTAAAGTTTATCCCATTAAACATGAAAATTAAAATTTTACTGGCAGATATTTTAACAACATTAACTGTAAAGAAAACAAAGCAACAAAAACAAACATGCTTTAACAAATAACCAAAGCATAAAATATAGTCAAACAAATTCAAATAATGGTGAACCCCATCTCAAGATACCTAGTACATCATTAATATCAAGTCTTTGGATAGTGATATTAACTGCAAGTGGTATTCTTGGTGTAATAATCAAACGTTGACAATAAGTCATGTCAAATAATAAGCATATCTTTGGATCGGGTTATTATTCACATGTAAACCTTATAATTGTCGCACATTTATCACCACAAGTATGTGTGCAATTCGGCCAAGTATTAACCTTCCTTTGGGCCGGCAAATACTCGCATGAGTTTACACACACAAACATCCAACATCCCTCATAGACTATCTACGCAAGAGAGGTCACTTTGGCGACATCTTGTTTCAATGGGTCTATTTAGAATATTAGACGACTATTGCTAGTCACAAAAGGCACCAAAAAAATATGAATGTTGACTAAATTTTACAAAACCGAATCATGTCCAAAACTTTATGTACATGCATATTTAAAAGATTATTACTCAAATAAAGTAATCAAAATCATAAGCATGAATTTTAATTTGACAAAATTGGATATTATCAACATAATACAATTCATGTAATAATCTACTTAGGATATGCATCCAAGAAAAAGTCATAGACATTAACTGAAAATGATAACTCCAAAATATATATCCAAACTGAAAATATTTTATCCAAACTGAGGATTAACTAACTCCAAAATATCACACAAAGGAATTCAGCCAAATTAATAAACTAACAATATATATATCAATTCCTTTGTAATCCATATGGGTATTAACAAACCATCAGAATTGTTGTTCTAACAAACTTCCAGTTCCTTAGTTAAATCGGGCATCTTTTAAAAAGATTTTTCTGAATGTGAATACCAGGAAGTCTTGTGAATACTACTATATGTGAATGTTTAACACTGGACCACATTACTGACTCAGCAAATATATATTCAGGTTTAAACCTCTGAATGGATAGAAATTCAACAAACATGGCTATCACAGTTGGTGCCATAATGAGCATTATCAGCACCTCTTTCTTTTTTAAGTATCCAAATATCAAAAGAAAATATTTTAAAAGAAGAATAAGCAAACTTGAGACCAATTTGGAACCTAATTATTTGATAACTAAATCCATCAATCAAAAGATTATTTCAAATAATATATAAAGATTATACCAAAATTAGTCTACTACATCATAAGTATCTGAATCTTTTTGCATGACCGAAAATACAAATATGCCAAAAGATATCTAAGTAAAAATCATGTCAACAAAATAAATTGCACCAGGAACTGCATTTACAAACATCTTGCAAACATCCAAAAAAAATATGCTTTAGTTCTATCAGTTCAATATCAAATCAGGGTGCTATCTTCGGCTGATTTGGTCTAAGGCTAAATATTAAGGTTCTGATCCGAAAGGTTGTGGGTTCAAATCCCATAAGCAACGTTTAAAAAAGAAATTAGCAAGCAACATATTTATACAAACCCCATTAAGATCAAACTGAAATGGCCATCAAATTGAAAAGCATTTGTATAGCAAACAAACGAAACACATGGAGGCACAACATTTATTTATTTTTTCGATGGACCAAAAAAAATATTATATAACAATATTGTGACGATGGACTCATAATAGACAAAGAGTTATCACATACTCAAAGTGTTCCGTTTCTGAATATGGGACTTATATAAATGATCAATGGATCGTAAAAAAAAATTGATCGAATAATCATAACCCTAAATTAAATTAGAGAATGATCCGGAGTTTCTAAATAATAGAAAAATTGAATCGAACAATACTCGAAATCCGAAAGTAAATTAGATGGAACGATCTAGGGTTCCTCAACAACAACAAAAATTGATTCTGAAACTTCAACCTCATAAATCAAACATGGTGGCTCTGATACCACTTGTTAGAAATTATTGTCCCCTATCGATTCATGAGATGAAGAACATAAATTAAATTGCGGAAGCGTACCTGAATCCATTGTTAGGCTTGATGAATCTTGAAGCGGTCGTCATTTTATGGGGTTCAATCTTCCAACTTGCTACGACCCTTAATGACAAAGAAGAATCTGAATCTTTTGTCCCTCTCTTTCTGTTGATGGGAATGCAGAAGAGAAAAAGAGAAAAATTTCTCTTTTGGTGGCCGTATAAGTTGGGGACCATAACCCTAATGAATACATATATTTATATGTTTTGATATTTCTAATTTCGCCCCTCATCAAATTAGATTTATCTCCGGTATCTACACATTAATTTTATGACAATTATACCTTTAAGCCAATTTTCTAAATAGACCACTTTAATTTGGCTTAATTATTTAGATAGCCCAACACAATTAATTTTACATGTGTGGCCCATATTATTGAATAATTCCAACACCATACATTATATATGTGTGATAAGAAAACTTGGAAAACTGAAAGCTTCATATTGTAAATTAGCCTGATTGAGTCTTTTAACCAGCATTAGAGACCACGAGGGTTTTGTAAGAGCATCTCCAACCCTATTGTGAGTTAAAAAAAATAATTGTCACATAGGAATGACAAGATTTCATTTCAAAAATCTTTCTCCAATACAAATGTAGAATACATCATGAAATTGACATGGCAAGGACAATGTGAAGTTGATTGTCTACATCTATACAATGCACTTCACAATGACTTTGTCTCTACATCATCAATTATGAATAGAAATATTTATAAAAAAAATGAAGAAGTGGAGGAGTTGTCTTGGAAGTTGAAAAAAAATACTTTTTTATTGTCTCCTTAATACTTTGACTTTTGTGAATATGATCTTGCCACCTAAGAAAGACATTGTCTTGTGTTTCATGCCACCTAAGACTCACAACACTTAACAAGACAATAGGGTTGGAGATGCTCTAACTTGAAATCCTAATTAATTCTCGCGGCAAAACATTATTAGTTTGAGAGCCATGATCATGACTCCTAACTCGAAAAGGACTAAGAGCATCTCCAACCCTATTGTGAGTTTGAAAAAAATGGTTGCCACATAGGAATGACAACCATTTTTTTTTTCCAAAAGTGCTTCTCCAATGCAAATGTGAAATAAAGTGTGGAGTTGACATGACAATGACATGACAAACACAATGTGAAGTTGGTTGTCTAGATCTAGACAATGCACTTCACAATGTCTTTATGTCCACATCATCATTTGTGAATAAAAATGTTTATAAAAAGAAGTAGAAGAGTAAGAGTTGTCTTGAAAGTTGTAAAAAATTACTTTGTATTGTCTTCTCAATACTTTTGCATTGGAGGTGACTTTTTAAACTCATTGTCATTTGTGAATATAATCTTGCCACCTATACAAGACATTGTCTTGTGTCCCATGCCACCTAAGATTCACAACATAAAATAAGACAATAGGGTTGGAGGTGCTCTAAACTATATACATTGATGTTGCCTAATAGTTTCATAATCCTTGAACTTAATTACATGTCAAAGTCATCAAGTATAAATGTATGCAAGCTGTAAGCTGTCCAGATCACGAGTGTATTGATCAAATCAAAATGCGCCGTGACAAATGACGATCATCAGAACATACAAAATAAACTATCGCATTATATTTTGTTTTCTGTCAGATTTGAAGTGCAAAACATTAGCACAAGTAGGTAAGATTTTCCTAATGATCAGAGCCAAAGGTTAATGTTGCATGCATACCCTCTAAAATCTGTAGAGACCTTGGATCGGTATTGGTATTGAAGGAATTTAAGCAAAAACAATATAGTTTATATCTTCCATGCGGTTGTAACCGGTTCCTTGTGCCTTCTAGATTACAACCGTAACCCTTCCATGAAGAGGAAGCTCCTTCTCCTTGTTTTACCGGCATAACAAATCTTTAACACTAGGACCGTTTGTAGGGTATCACCGGTGACCTCATCCTCTTGTAGGGTCATGCTAAGTCTGGAGCATTGTCCTAGTAGATGGGAGTTGTCCATGTCCGAAGTCTTGTAAGGCTTACCCTTGGGCCATCCATGTCCATATCTCATCGTGTCACCGTATCGTGTCTGGCGCAAATGTAGAACCGTGTCCAACATACTTTAAAAAATGGAAACCTGACAAATTTTTTTTTAGGTTCTAACTCAAGAGACTTTGCCGAGGGTGCGGGGGTTCAGACGCGAGAGAAGTGCTAGCGTCGGGACTTGACGCTGTCATTGTACCTGCTCATTCGATTATTGGTGCAGTCCGACGACGATGGCATGGTCTCGGTTATGATTGGGGTTCTTGGTTGAAGATGAAGTATAGGAGAGGAAAGGAGAAGGTGAGTTATAGAGAGAGGTTGAGTGAGGAAGGAGCATTCATACGGAAAGAGAGGATGATGGGGCAAATTGGGGTGCTCGATAGCGAAGTTCTGGAGAAGGACGGTTTGTAGTGTACATTGCCTTGTACTGTATAGTGATAGTGAGAGAAAAGGGAAGTAAGAAATTTAAAAAAGAAATAAAGAGATGAACTGTTGGAGTGTGAGCTGCTGTGGGTTTGTGTGTGCTGAAATTTAGAGTAAAAAAAACCTAGATATAGGCTGACATGTATAGAAAAATAAAACATATAATAATTGGGTGGGCTGAAGCCCACCTAGTCCACCAATGGCTCCGTTCTCTCTCCCACAAGTAGAGGAAGAAAAGACTAGAAGAGCAAGTTATTATAGAGGTGAACATAATTTTTTGGGGTTGGTTCTCGGTATAAGAACCACCTTCTGTTTATAGCCAACATGGATGTAATAACTCAATCGGAACCCTCCCATATGCATGAAGAGGAAGCTACTTGTTTCACCCTCATAACAAATCTCCCATAGTAGATGGAGACGAAGAAAATATTAATAACTCTCATGCTTAATATTTTATGTCAATCCCACATTGGTTAAAACTCAAATCTTTATATTAGATGCTTAATCCCCAGACTGGTTATAACTCGATCTTTATATTGTTTGTTTCCATTTAGCTAGATAGCAAAAAATTATCTAGTTTAATTTTCATGACGTCAATCTTTATCTTGTTCAATATTTTATCTAATAATTAACGGTATTATGTAAAGAAATTTTATGATAAACATAATATAAACCCTTCATCATCTGTTGTAAGCATGAAATGTTGAGTGTTTGGAAAGGGAAGCTTGAGTTTGGCAAGGAAAAGTACTGGACTGTGGAGAGGGATGAAGAAGGTAGTAGAGAGCAGAACTACTAGTCTTTCTTTTTGTGAAGGAAGAAGAAGATTAGTTGATATAAGAGATCTCTAATGCAATTATGAGTTTGGGAAAAATTACTGCCACATAGGAATAACAAAGTTTTCATTGAAAAATCCTTCTCCAGTGCAAATGTCAAATGAAAGTTGACATGACATGATATGGCAAAGATATTATGAAATTAGTTGTCTAGTTATAGACAATGAACTTGACAATGACTTTATCTCCACATCATCAATTATGAATAAAACTATTTATAAGGAAAGAAAAGATAGAAGAAGTTGTCTTGGAAGTTGAAAAAAAGAAGATTTTATCGTCTTATCAATACTTTTGTATTGGAGACATTTTTTCTACTTCATTGTCTTGTGAATATAACCTTGCCACCTATGAAAGACATTGTCTACCTCATGCCGTATAGAAATTACATCACATTACACGATGTTAGGGTTGGAGATGCTCTAAGCTTAGCTTAGCCACCTTTCATGTGAGTAGAATTTGGAGGGAGAGTGGAAAGAATAAGAAGATTATAAATGTTTGGTAATGTCTTTGGCCTATTGAGAATTAGGACAGCGATCCTGAGTTTGTGGGTACACCCTAGACAAAAGTTAAAATAATGCCCATCGAAAGAAAATTAAAAAGATAAACCTTAAAAAGAACGACACTACTAGACCTTGAACCCATGCCTCTTTGTGTAAGAGGTGTAAGCAATAATGTCGACATAATTTTGTAGTGTCCCGTCCCGCGAAGTCAATCGGAGGAATCGAAACGCCGACGGCGTTCGGACTTGGCCTTACAACGGCGACTCGAAGACATCGCTCAGGTGGGGTAGTTTCGGTGAACTTGCCTCATCTTTGCCTTCAAATAATAAATCGCGTGTTTTCAACTTGCACAAGTAGGCTTAATAATAAAAGAGACGAATCCATATAGCTAAAGGGAATTATCCCGACGGATCGAATCGAGTTTAGAATATGGAAAATGTCCCACGGTCTGATTAGAGTTGGTGCTCAGCGTGCTTTGAAAATGACACTCGTTCCTTCGTCCCGCGGCTTGGGAGAAGGAAAAGTTGGTATTCGACACAAACGAGAAGTTAGCCTAAGTCATAGGCATCGCCCGCGTAAATGCTCGATAAAGCATGCACGTTTCCACTGCGCAAGGCTTGGCATAGCCTTGGCTCGTCCCTCGGGTTAAGTTGTAGGCTTGAGTAAGTTAGGCAAAGTTATGCCGATCGACCTAAGTCATTCCAAGTGCCGTCCCGTTCTTTCTGCGGTTGTCAAGTCAAATAGTCCCACGATCTCAAGGGCCATCATGTAACATATGACTTTGGGTGATAGCGTCACGTAGGACGTAAGTCAGTTAAAGGCACGAGCCACGATTGGCACGAGGTAAAGTTAGCCACGGTCCATGGCACTTAAGGAACACGTTTTGTTCAAGTTAAGTTGGAAGGCTACGTAGTAGTCGTTCCCTCGAGTTCAAAGAAGTTCGAGGCGGTCCCTCGGTTGGGAGCCTCGCGTCCTATCCATGTTAAGGTGTTCGAGGCTGTCCCTCGGTTGGGAGTTTCGCGGTCCCGAGGCACGTTATGCCAAGTGTGATTCAGTGCACGAGTTGCTAAGTATAGTTCCGGTCGTACCAATAAGTAGGCCATGCATTTACGTAAGTCTAGATGTCTCGTAGGTGCGTGGTCATTGGACACCTTGTCGATAAGGATTTCTGTCTAGACTGGTTATACGCCGGAGCACCGGGCCCAGTCGTCCTAGGGGATAGACGTTATAGCAGCGCATGCTTTTATTGCGTGGGTAGTCGGGGGCTTTCAACGGGGCTCGCTACCTGCGCTGAAGGACCTGCCGCCTACCCGAGCTATATCCGCGATGGCTTGTCATGCCAGTGGCCTTTTATATAGATATTTGGCGTGCTAAGCGGCGAATCCGCATGCACGGTGTCGGTCGTAACAAAGGGAGTGTAAGCACGGTATACGTTGAATAGTGAAATGTGTGCTCGGTTGCACCCAAAGTGTTATAAAGCCTACGATTCGGCTATACGTAAAGACACGTGCTTCGGCACGAGATATGGCGTCGTACTTGAGTTCTCAACACCGGTTCCACAAGTTGGTTAGTCGTTGCGCGTTAAGTCGAGAAAGGCCGTAAGGCGAGTTTGGATAAGTCAGGTTACGCTACGAGGCACGGCCTCGATGTTTGAGGCACGGGCAAGTATTTGACACGTCCTAGTCGTTACGTCCAATAGTATGGTACGAAAGACAACTATGAGTCGGTACGTTAACAATGCAAGCAAGAGAAAGGTCTAGAGGCAAAGTATGAGTACGTTATCAGTATAAGGCACGGAGACGGTCTAGAGACATAAAATAGACCAAGGCGTTGGTCCTAAAATCGATCCTAAGGCAAGACTAGAAAGACAATCGTAAAGGGGCTTGTATTGCACAAAGTAAATAAAACGTGTTGGTTTTGTATGGGTGGGCGAGAAGCTCACTCCACAAGTACAGTTGAGTACTGACACCCACACAGTGTTTATGTGCAGACACAGGTAGAAGCTCGTGGTGCGGGGCTCGCTTGGATGCGTCGAGGCACGGAGTTCCTTGGCGATTCGAAGCGTGCGGCCGCGTGAAGACCAGACTTATACGGGACATAATGTATGGACATCGCCTTCCGAAGCTTCCGCTGTATTCAAGCATTGTATCGAGAGATGAGAGAGAGCAGAGTGACTTGTAAAGTGAGAAGAGTGAGCTTGAGTGATTGTAATCTTGGCCTTGTGCCCCCAATGTAATCGTTGTTTCGATATCAATAAAGAGCTTCTTTGAATAATTTATGTTTTGTTCTAAATTTCCGCTGCGTGTTCAATGTCTCTGCTTGGGACTTCTGGGCGACGACCCCGTCGCCGCCACTGTAATCGGTCGTTATGGAACCCGCCTTGCACGAGCGCTATCTAGAAGCGTGCGGCATCACGCCTTAGCGAGGATGATCGCTCCTACGGGAGCGGGGCGTGACATAATGGTATCAGAGCACGTCTTTACGTCCTTGGACTATCGATTGAATTCTTTAACTCTGATGTTTCCGCGAACTCTGAATGTTGCTTCCGCAAAGTTGATATCGTTGGTGCGCTCTCTCTCGATTGTCCTACGGGATATCCATACAATAAGTCTAATATTTTCGAAAGCTCGTACAAGCGTTCCATCGAACGCATCGGTAGGCCATCGCCGGATACATTGGTAGGCCTTTGGGCCAAACGGTGCCGACCTTGAGTTGATAGCAGACACGTGCTAAAAGTTAGCAAATGCGTTGCGTGCTTGAACGACCTTATGCAAACAATAGCGAACGAACACACGAGACCGAAGTATAGTTCGAACGGGATGGTTATGCACACAGCCTTTGGCTAAGTTGTGCCGATTATCGCACACCTCGACATTTTGGTGCAATCGAGTTACAAGCGATATCAAGTATCGCTCGGTCGAGAACGAGGAACGCTATCGAACTAACGCTTAGGCGTACACGGAAGATTGTTTTGGATTTTAAGGAATAGTGCGAACGACTTAGTACGTCGATGCGACGTGAACGATTACGCTAGGGATTCGTCGAACGAATCCGAAAACATGTCTTAGCGAATAATGCGAACGTGATTTGGACTGGATTGGATGACTCGAATCCCGAGTGGTGTATGGTCCGTCTTGGAAATCATTCGAGCGAAAGATTGAGGATTGCACGAGTATGAAACGTAAAAATAATTGAGTAGGTGAAATCGAATCGAGGAAATTGATACGGATAGTATACGAAAAGTTAGCACGACAGGTAGATAGCGTGCACGAAAGGTTTGACTTTGAAGTTACGCAAACGACTCTGAGGATTGAAATCGATGTGGTCGATGGTTTGAGTTAGCATGGAATGATGCAAATTGAGGAAATATGTAGTCGATGACTTAAGATAGACGGATGAACGATACGTGATTTCGGATTTGAACGAATTGATCTTGTAAACGATTCGAGGGATAATGATCGAACTTGAAATTGAATGTCGAGGAGATTATCCAGTCGGACGATAGCATCATTCGCACGACTCAGAATTCGTTACAAACGAAGATCGTCAGGTTACGTATATCGTCGATGATATTGAGGCGTATCAAAGATGATATGCGATAACTCGGGGGTAATCTGACACGGTGAATGACGATCGTACAAGTGTTATCGTTCTGATGGATGCAATACTTATGATCTTGATTGAGACGAATGTTGGGCGAAAGAAATCGTGTTTTGATGGTTGCGTTGATAACCACAACATCGACGGTCTTGTCTTGCGCGAGCGCAACTCTAGCCTCGCACATACGTTGCGTCGAATTTGGGGTGATCGTTCCGCATGAGCGCTGACATGGTGATTCATGTCGCGGGAATGATCAAACTCAGAAAATCAGGACGCGGCAACTTTGATTGTTTCGACTTGTTGGCTTGATGCGAAGGAGAACTCAAGAATGTTAGGACTTGCGATTGGTGATTGAATGAAACTTGAGGATTGAGTAGGTCCAATCCGTGCATCGAGAATGAACTAGTCTAGACACAAACAAGAGTTACGCCCCGATGAGAATGATTATCTCGCGGGAGCGTGCATGGTGATTCATGCCCACCGTGGATGATCGGACTCGCATGAGATCGGAGCGTGGCATACTGTAGTGCCCCGTCCCGCAAAGTCAATCGGAGGAATCGAAACGCCGACGGCGTTGGAACTTAGCCTTGCAACGGCTGCTCAAAGGCTCGCTCGTCCGAGGCGACTCCTCGCACAGGTGGGATAGTTTCGGTGAACTCTCCTCATCTTAGCCTTCACATAATAAATCGTGATTTCAACTTGCACAAGTAGGCTAATATAAAAGCTACGCATTAACATAGCTAAGGGAATAATCCCGTCGGTCGAAATGTCCTAGAACATAAAAAATGGTCCCACGGTCAACATAGAAGTCGGCTCAGCGTGCTTTCAAATGACACTCGATCCTTCGTTCCCGTGGCTTGGGAGAAGGAAGTTGGCTCAAGTTGATAAGTTGCCCCGACACTCAAAGTAGCCTAAGCCTTAGGCGTCGCCTGCGTGAATGCTTGTTAAAGCATGCACGGTCCCGTCGATTTGTCCCGACACTCGAATTAGCCTAAGTCATAGGCGTCGCCCGTATGAATGCTTAATAAAGCATGCACGGTCCTGTCCGGTAAGGCTTGGCATAGCCTTCGCACGTTCTGCAAGTTAAGTCGTCTTGCACGGCTTGTTGGCTTAAGTCTAGGCACCCGAGAACTTGGTGGTTTAAGTCGACCCCGTGCCTAGCACGTTCCCTCGATGCGAAGCTCGGCGTAGCCTTTGCTTGTCGAGTCGTTGCCCGAATAAGTTAGACAAGAGTTGTGCTGGGCTATCGAAGCCATTTCTAGCACTGTCCCGTTCTAGCTGCGGTTGTCAAGTCGCGTAGCCCCTTGAGAACAAGGCTCGTTGCACAAAGTATATGACTTGAGCGTTAGTGTCGCCTAGAGAACCAGGTCTGTCTAAGGCACGAGTTACGATCAGTTTAGTGAAAAGCTTGCCACGAACAAAGGGAGTCCACGCGACTGGTTGTCGTCGAGATCGGTCCCCTGGCTTGGGAGTCTCGCTAAGTCTTGATATGTCCCGCATACGAGATCGGTCCCGCGGCTTGGGAGTCTCGTTAAGTCTCGATAGAAAGAAGGAATGCTTGGTCATGTTGAGAAAGAACTGGATAGATCGAGTATGCATGGTCATTGGGCAACTTGTCGACAAGGTGTAGTCTTCTCGAGTGATCACTGGGGCGCCGGGATCATTCGGCCCGGGGGAAGCGAGTGTGGCTCAAAGTAAGATGCTGGATGGCCGCATGGGAGAGTTCGGCCCCACCGGGCTAGCTACCTGTGTAGGTACAGGCCGATATCCCACGAGCCATGTCCAAGATAGCTTAAAATTGCTAGTGACCACTTATGTAGATGTGTCAACAGATAGCGGCACACCGCGTGTATGCCTTTAAATTTGGGTCTAGAGCTTGAATGCAGGTCTAGTCGGTAACACAAGGTCTGGGCCTAAAAATGGGCTGCAGCATAGGCACCGTGCTTGGCACGATAGATGGCATCAGGATATTCATAGAATCAACACTATGTTTCACAAGTCTTGTCTAAGTTAGCAAATGAGTCGATCAGCAAGGCCGTAAGGCGGTAGCATGATAAGTCTTGATATGTTGCGAGGTGTGGCCTCAATCTTGAAGCACGGACAAGTCTAAGCAAAGTCTAGAGGCACGACCTGCACGAGTCGTTCCCCCTTGACGTCGCTAGCACGAGAATTGGTCTAGTAGGCTTGAGTCTAAGTAAAAAATCTTGGCACGGCCGAGTGCGCATAAGTTGCACCTCGACGAAGCACTGCCCCGAACATGTTAAGGTCCGAATAGAGTATGGCACGACCCTGCCGTCCCGAGTTCAAGTTTGGTCTAGTTTATGCACGATGAGGCACTGCCTCGATCGAAATACACGTTGGTATGGTAGCACGACCATGTCGTTGCACGTCGAGTTGGTTAGACGTCAAGTCTTAAAACTGATCCTAAGGCAAGACTAGAAAGACAATCGAAAGGGTTTAAGCTGCACAAAGTAAATAAACGTGTCGGTTATGTATGGGTGGGCGAGAAGCTCACTCCACCAGTACAGTTGCGTACTGACACCCACACAGTATTCATGTGCAGGCACAGGTAGAAGCTCGTGACGCGGAGCTCGCTTGGATGCATCGAGGCATGGAGTTTCTTGGCGACTCGAAGCGTGCGGCCGCGTGGATTGAAGACTTATACATGACATAATGTATGGACATCGCCTTTCGAAGCTTCCGCTGACATCAAACATTGTATCCAGAGACGAGAGAGGGCAGAGTAAATTGTAAATAAGAGAAATGTGAGCACGAGAGACTTGTAATTCGGCCTTGCGCCCATAAATGTAATCTTGTATTCAATATCAATAAAAGCGTTTCTTTTGAATGACTTGTGTTCATGTGCACTTTCTAAATTTCTGCTGCATATTCAATGTATCTGCTTGGGACTTCTGTGCGACGATCATGTCGCCGCCGCTGTAAATCGGTCGTTATGGAACCTGCCTTGCACGAGCGCAATCTAGGCTCGTGCGGCATCACGCCTTAGCGAGGACGATCGCTCATACGGGAGCGGGGCGTGCAGCATAGGCACCGTGCTTGGCACGATAGATGGCTTCGGGATATTCATAGAATCAACACTATGTTTCACAAGTCTCGTCTAAGTTAGCAAATGAGTCGATCAGGAAGGCCGCAAGGCGGTAGCATGATAAGTCTTGATATGTTGCGAGGCGCGGCCTCAATCTTGAAGCACGGACAAGTCTAAGCAAAGTCTAGAGGCACGACCTGCATGAGTCGTTCCCCCTTGACGTCGCTAGCATGAGAATTGGTCTAGTAGGCTTGAGTTTAAGTAAAAAGTCTTGGCACGGCCGAGTGCACATAAGTTGCACCTCGGCGAAGCACTGCCCCGAACATGTTAAGGTCCGAATAGAGTATGGCACGACCCTGCCATCCCGAGTTCAAGTTTGGTCTAGTTCATGCACGATGAGGTACTGCCTCGATCAAAATACACGTTGGTATGGTAGCACGACCATGTCGTTGCACGTCGAGTTGGTTAGACGTCAAGTCTTAAAACTGATCCTAAGGCAAGACTAGAAAGACAATCGAAAGGGTTTAAGCTGCACAAAGTAAATGAACGTGTCGGTTATGTATGGGTGGGCGAGAAGCTCACTCCACCAGTACAGTTGAGTACTGACACCCACACAGTGTTCATGTGCAGGCACAGGTAAAAGCTCGTGGCGCGGAGCTCGCTTGGATGCGTCGAGGCATGGAGTTCCTTGGTGACTCGAAGCGTGCGGCCGCATGGATTGAAGACTTATACAGGACATAATGTATGGACATCGCCTTCCGAAGCTTCCGCTGACATCAAACATTGTATCAATAGATGAGAGAGGGCAGAGTGAATTGTAAATAAGAGAAAAGTGAGCACGAGAGACTTATAATTCGGCCTTGCGCCCACAAATGTAATCTTTTATTCAATATCAATAAAAGAGTTTCTTTTGAATAACTTATGTTCATGTGCGCTTTCTAAATTTCTGCTGTATATTCAATGTATCTGCTTGGGACTTCTGTGCGACGATCATGTCGTCGCCGCTGCAAATCGGCCGTTATGGAACCTGCCTTGCACGAGCGCAATCTAGGCTCGTACGGTATCACGCCTTAGCGAGGACGATCACTCCTACGGGAGCGGAGCGTGACATAATGGTATCAGAGCACGGCTTTACGTCCTTGGACTTCAAATCGAATTTTCAGTTTTGAAAGCTCGTCGTTGGAAAAAGAAAATGTGCGCTCTCTCTCGAATGTCCCTTAGCATGTCCATACAATAAGTCTAAATATTTTCAAAAGCTCGTTCAGGCGTTCAATCGAACGCATCGATCGGCAACGGCCTATGTGCCGAACGATGTTAAACTTGTCTTGATAGAAAATACATGCTAAGTTAACATGTCGCGTGTGTGCCTAACTAGTCATGTATTGACCCTAGCAGTTGAGCATGCAAACTCGAAGTATAGTCCGTACGAGATGGTTATACGGCACAACTTAGTCCGCGTATCGTGCACCTCGACTCTTGGTGTAAACGGGTCGCGAGCGATATCAAGTATCGTTCGGTCGAAAATGACGATGCACTTAGAATGTGTATCGATAGGAACGCTATCGGACGAACGTTTAGGCGTACACGAAAGTTTAACATGGATTTCGAGGAAATAGTACGAATAACTCAGTACGTCGATACGATGTAAGCGATTACGCTAGAGATTCGTCGAACGAATCGGAAGGATGTCTTAGCGAATGATACGAAGTGATTGAGGACTAGATCGGATGGCTCGAATCCGAGTGGTGTATGGTTTGTCTTGGAAATCATTTAAGCAAATATTGAGGATTACGAGTATGTCGACGAGGCGATACGATCATGCAGAGCCTTAGAACGCGTCACGTTTAGTTGGTCGTGACTTCGAATGTCCCGAACGAGCATCTCGTTCGGACAACTTGCGAATAGGCAACGCGAGTTAGAAAACGATATCGAAATAATTCGGAACGATGAATGGTCTTGATCGAGAAAACTTAGAGGATCGCGCGTACGATATCGGATTGATGCAAATGAAAAGTAGCTTGAATTTTGAACAAATCTTGAAACGAGCTTGAGGAATAGCGATCGAACTTGATCTTGAATATCGAGAAAATTGCGGAATATCCAACTCGGACAACAGCATCAACGCACGACTCGAAATTGGTTGCAAAGGAAGATCGTCAAGTTACGCATATCGTCGATGATATTGAGGCGTATCAAAGATCGATATGCGATAACTCGGGGGTACTCTGACTCGGCGAATGACGATCGTGCAAATGTCATTGTTCCGATGGATGCTATAATCGGGATGTTAAAATGTGTCGAGGAAAAGATGGACTTGGCTCGAGGATTTTCTAGTTGAACGACTGACGGGCAGACTATCAAATTGAGATCTTGGCTTGGATGAAAAATGAAACGTTTGGATTTGCTTCGTCGATAACCACAACTTTGACATTCTTGTCTTATGCGAGCGCAACTCCAGCCTCGCACATGCGTCGTGCCAATTTGAGACGATCACTTCGTGTGAGCGCTGGTATGGTGATTCATACAGCGGGAGTGATTGAACTTGGATGGCGTGGCAATCTGATTGCTTCGACTTATGGTTTGACGCAAAGGTAGACTCTAGAATGACCTAGTGTCAGACCCGTACCCGTATTTCGGATACGAAGCGTGTCCAAGCCCAGCCTACGCTACAGTATCGGCGGTAGTACGCTGTCTATACTCAAGTTACGGCAATCTAGAATCACGGGAAACTATATCTCATCCACAGAAAATCAATCACAACCAAGATTAAAGAAAAAGACATGAACTGAATAATAATGAATAAACTGAATATCAAGTATCAATGTTACATCCGGTGGACGCAAATCCACTACCAGTAGACGGAATAATAGAAAAATACATGGAGTAACTAACTGGATAAAAACTGCTAATCTAGACCACCTCAAGTGCAAGCGATGCGATCTGATGCTGGCTCAACCCTCTGGTCTGCTCCTAACTCAACTCGGCTAACCTGAAGAGATCATCAGGTCCTCAGAAGACATAGCAAGATACATAATATACATGCCTATCTAGCAGTTTTATCATGCGCAAGAAATAAACAAGAAAGAACAAGAACAAGACCAATGACCACGAACACTAACACGAACACTAGAACAACTATGCGTAAATGAACTGCCGGATGAACGAATACACGAGATCAATGGAAGAAACCAAACCCTTGTCCCGAGTGTGGACTCTCTGGTTTGAACTAAGCACTAACCCTCGTCTCGAGTGTGGACTCTCTGGTTAGCTCACGGCAAGACACCCTCGTCCCGTGTGTGGACTCTCTGGTGTAAATGGTCAACCCTCGTCCCGTGTGTGGACTCTCTGGTGCCATTTGATCACGACAAACACCCTTGTCCCGTGTGTGGACTCTCTGGTGCACCAAAAAACCCTCGTCCCGAGTGTGGATTCTCTGGTTGTGTACAACGATAATCAAGGCTATGGCAGTTCACTACACGCAACCGTTCTATGACACAAATCAAGCAAGGTACTGACAGGAACTCCAAAAGTGAAACACAAGGCCAAAACATGAACATGGCTATAAATAATAAAACAACTCCACAGAAAATAACACGAAAAGCACATGTCCATAAATAATCAAATAACTGAAAAACGAAAGAAAATACATGTAAGTAAAACTGTAGAGGAAGGCAAGGTATACTTGCCTGTGGTCCTGAGTTGCGGGTATGAATCGAGCATTGAATCAGAGTCCAAGCAACCTGTTGTATGTATTAAGTCTAAATCAACACATAAACTAAACAAGATAAAGCTTTTGAATCATTGTTAAGTACCACTTATATTACCAAGTCAATTTACATTCTAACCCTTCATTTACTGAAGTTACCCCTGTTCAGATTTTCTGTCCTAACTGTACATTCGATTCCTGCCTTTTCATCCTCAAGTTTAAGTCTCTATTCAGCACAGGCTTCAGTAGGAAATAGGGTAGCCATTAGCTTAGCCTCTCCTATAGATACCTTATTGACATATGCAACCCTGTCTTCTATGTGGTATTTGAAGACCCTGGTCCTTGTACCAGATAGGTATTGGTACCTGGTACCTAGGGGTGCTGCCCTATTTATCTGCTATGGTTCTCGACCTGTGATCAGGGATCGAGCCAAAGTGGTTCAGGTAAAGACATATGGCTTCACTGTTAATGAAGATTCACGGCTAATCCTTGTGAGTACTGACTTTTGTAGGTCAGTGCATCTGAAATCCTGATACAGGATATTGAATCCTGAATTTCTCATTCTAGCATCATGAATTTATATTAGAAATCAGGGCAGTGATATCGGGTAGTACAAACAAACTTGTGATGGCTCTTTCTAGTGTCTGTGTATACAAATTACCTATGGAGGGTCCCTGGTTATCACAGATGAGTCACCCAACCTCACTTGTAGTATCATGATTTGATTCCAGGTTACCTATATTTGGATTGTGCTCTCTACCCCTGTTACCAAGTACTCCTCACATAGTTCCCTGTTACCCTCATCCCAACAACTTAATTGGAATCTGATACTCCTTCTCAGCGTTCTTTAGTATCATATATCGTTAGGATACTCTGTCCAATATTCAGTTGGGCACAAAGTATCCCAAGAGTAGACACGATACAAAGGGGATATGTCTCTAGTTCAACACTGATGCAGGAAACAAGTATACAGTTCATCACCTGATCCTCTCACGAGTGCACAGATTTAGCCGCCCACTTGTTTGTTGCCTATTCATGTCATCTAGGTTGGATACATGGGTAGGTGTCCCATGTTGTATCCTCTACAGGAAGGGTAATGAGTAAAACAAATCCTTAGTTAATCTCTTACATTAACAGGAGTATTCAAAGGTAGGAGGAATACCTGGTAGTTCAAAAAATCGAGATTAGAAGTCTCCTCGTATCTCTTCCTCTGGGTTAGGCGGCAGGGCAGTGGCACTTGCTAGGGTTTGAAAGCTAAAAGAAGGATCGAATACCTGCTATATTTATATAGCTATATTCGGTTGGTGGTGGAAGGATAGGGAGGTTGGATTTAAACCAGGATTTAGATTTACTTCCCTCGAATTTGAATTCCCTCCAACTGTGGAGAATCTAATTCGAATCCCAGGCTGTAGCATTGTTATCCCACAAATTCGAATAGTATAGGGACAGAGTATAGGGTTAAGGATTCTAATCTGAATTCTTTTATGCTGATTTGTACCTGTCCTATGTTGTCCCATATCAGGGTATATGGCATGTTCTGAATTCAAAAATTAACCATTTGCTAAGGTCCCTGTTTAGGTTCTTTTGCAAAGAACCCCTCCCCTCTTTTCTTTCACTCTATCAATGCCTCTAATTGTATTTATAAGTGAAATAAAGGAAAACAAGGGGTCAAATTTAAAGTTTGAAATTTAGATAGATAATAATTAATAAATGTCAAAAAAAATTAGCATGTTGATAAATGGTCAAGGGGTTTACAAATCTACCCCCCTTAGACAAATTTCGTCCTCGAAATTTAAGGAGCTGGTGATCTACTAGAATAAGTAGTCAAAAAGGAATTTCAATTGTTCATAAATCAAATCTAATATGGCCTATCTATGATACTGCCAATATCTACTGAAAGTTCTCGCCGGCTGCTCCCTGTGGTGTTGTCATATCTACCGCGTTCATGACGTAGGCTTGTCCTTCTTATGCAGCTGGTAGTGGTGGTGCAGTCATATTCTTCTTCGGGCAGTCTCGAGATAAGTGCTGGTTGGATCCACAAGTGTAGCACAATCCTAACCATCTTCGGCAGTTTTCTTGGACGTGGCCTCTCTTCTTGCAGTACTGGCAGGTGGGTGCGTCTTAGACTTATTGTGGGGCTGTTCGCGGTTGCTGATAATACGGCTGTGCTGAGGTCTTCTCAGAAATGTTGGGGCGTTTCGCTGGTGCTGATTGGTTGTTGCCTCCTCCGAATGCGTCTCGACTCCTCTTCGTCTTGTGATTCAGTTCTTCCTCTACAGCTTGGGCGACTTCTAGAATCTCCTCGTAAGTGGTGGCTCGACTGGTGGCAATGGCTAGGCGAATCTCGTGAGATAGTCCTTTTCTGAATCGTCGCGCCTTGTCTTCAGGGGTGCTGACCAAGTTCTCCGCGAAGCGGCTGGGGCGAGAGAACTCAGAGGTGTACTCGTCGACGGTTTGGTTGCCCTGCTCTAGGTGCTCGAACTATCTAATCAATGCCTCTCGAGCTACGTATGGATAGAATTTCCTCTTGAACAGTCGCTTGAACTCCTTCCAAGTCACGTCTGGAGCAGAAAAGCGGGGCTCGCCTTGGTACCATGTCCGTGCGATGTCGAAAAGCTGTCCACTGACTGACTCTATCTTTAGATCTTCTGGGACTCGGGCCATCTTCAAGTATTGTTCCACGTTCTCCAGCCATTCGTCAGCGTAGACGATCCCCTCTGTCCCATAGAACGGCATGGGCCTAAAGTCCATGAAGTGCTTGGGATTCCTCGGGCGCTGTCGCGGAGCGTCTCGAATATGAATAACCTCTCTCAAGTTGTCGCAAAACATGTTGGCCTGCTGCTGTATGATCCCGAGGAGTGTGACATTGTCCAGTGCTGGTGGCGGAGGCAAAACATGTGCTGGATACATCGTCGGGGCTGGATACATCGTTGGCGGTAGGTTCATGGGAAAAGCTGGATGCATTGTTGGTGCTGGGTGCATAGCTGGTACCGGACGTGGAACCCCTGACGGTGGAACAGGTGCTGGTGGCAGACCGGGTACTGGTGGGGGAGTCTGCAGAGGAAACTGCGGAGGTAGCGGAATGTCGTCTCTGCAGAATCTCGAGAACTGCGGCTGATTGCCCATGTGAGTGAGCTGGCCTCCTTGTGTCGGTGGAGTCATGTACGTGAAAGGGCCTCCTGTAGCCAGTGGAGTGTTCAGTGTAGCATTGTTCCTGTCTTGAGAGTCCATCTTAACTGTTAATCAAAGAAAACATTTTAGCCGTTGAAGAGATTTCCAAGCAAGATACAAATCAAGGATTCAATAAAATCAAGGATTAGAGAACAGTAATGAGTCAAGACATGTGGATGAGATCCTAAGTGTCTAATCCTATTCGCAGGCTCACGATGGTACAGTTACGTAACCGAAGTGATTAACGTAGACCTGCATGGGCCACCAAAAAAACTTGTCACGACCCGCACCCGCTTTTCGGATACGAAGCATGTCCAAGCCCAGTCTACGCCGCAGTGTCGGCGGTAGTACGCTGTCTATACTCAAGTCACGACAATCTAGAATCACGGGAAACTATATCTCATCCACAGAAAATCAATCACAACCAAGATCAAAGAAAAAGACATGAACTGAATAATAATGAATAAACTGAATATCAAGTATCAATGTCACGTCCGGTGGACACAAATCCACTACCAGTAGACGGAATAATAGAAAAATACATGGAGTAACTAACTGGATAAAAACTGCTAATCTAGACCACCTCAAGTGCAAGCGATGCGATCTGATGCTGGCTCAACCCTCTGGTCTGCTCCTAACTCAACTCGGCTAACCTGAAGAGATGATCAGGTCCTCAGAGGACATAGCAAGATACATAATATACATGCCTATCTAGCAGTTTTATCATGCGCAAGAAATAAACAAGAAAGAACAAGACCAAGACCAATGACCACGAACACTAACACGAACACTAGAACAACTACGCGTAAATGAACTGCCGGATGAACGAATACACGAGATCAATGGAAGAAACCAAACCCTTGTCCCGAGTGTGGACTCTCTGGTTTGAACTAAGCACTAACCCTCGTCCCGAGTGTGGACTCTCTGGTTAGCTCACGACAAGACACCCTCGTCCCGTGTGTGGACTCTCTGGTGTAAATGGTCAACCCTCGTCCCGTGTGTGGACTCTCTGGTGCCATTTGATCACGACAAACACCCTCGTCCCGTGTGTGGACTCTCTGGTGCACCAAACAACCCTCGTCCCGAGTTTGGACTCTCTGGTTGTGTACAACGATAATCAAGGCTATGGCAGTTCACTATACGCAACCGTTCTATGACACAAATCAAGCAAGGTACTAACGGGAACTCCAAAAGTGAAATACAAGACCAAAACATGAACATGGCTATAAACAATAAAACAACTCCACAGAAAATAACACGAAAAGCACATGTCCATAAACAATCAAATGACTGAAAAACGAAAGAAAATGCATGTAAGTAAAACTGTAGAGGAAGGCAAGGTATACTTGCCTGTGGTCCTGAGTTGCGGGTATGAATCGAGCACTGAATCAGAGTCCAAGCAACCTGTTGTATGTATTAAGTCTAAATCAACACATAAACTAAACAAGATAAAGCTTTTGAATCATTGTTAAGTACCACTTATATTACCAAGTCAATTTACATTCTAACCCTTCATTTACTGAAGTTACCCCTGTTCAGATTTTCTGTCCTAACTGTACATTCGATTCCTGCCTTTTCATCCTCAAGTTTAAGTCTCTATTCAGCATAGGCTTCAGTAGGAAATAGGGTAGCCATTAGCTTGGCCTCTCCTATAGATACCTTATTGACATATGCAACCCTGTCTTCTATATGGTATTTGAAGACCCTGGTCCTTGTACCAGATAGGTATTGGCACCTGGTACCTAGGGGTGCTACCCTGTTTATCTGCTATGGTTCTCGACCTGTGGTCAGGGATCGAGCCAAAGTGGTTCAGGTAAAGACATATGGCTTCACTGTTAATAAAGATTCACGGCTAATCCTTGTGAGTACTGACTTTTGCAGGTCAGTGCATCTGAAATCCTGATACAGGATATTGAATCCTGAATTTCTCATTCTAGCATCATGAATTTATATTAGAAATCAGGGCAGTGATATCGGGTAGTACAAACAAACTTGTGATGGCTCTTTCTAGTGTCTGTGTATACAAATTACCTATGGAGGGTCCCTGGTTATCACAGATGAGTCACCCAACCTCACTTGTAGTATCAAGATTTGATTCCAGGTTACCTATATTTGGATTGTGCTCTCTACCCCTGTTACCAAGTGTTCCTCACATAGTTCCCTGTTACCCTCATCCTAACAACTTAATTGGAATCTGATACTCCTTCTCAGCGTTCTTTAGTATCATATATCGTTAGGATACTCTGCCCAATATTCAGTTGGCACAAAGTATCCCAAGAGTAGATACGATACAAAGGGGATATGTCTCTAGTTCAACACTGATGCAGGAAACAAGTATACAGTTCATCACCTGATCCTCTCACGAGTGCACAGATTTAGCCACCCTCTTGTTTGCTGCCTATTCATGTCATCTAGGTTGGATACATGGGTAGGTGTCCCATGTTGTATCCTCTATAGGAAGGGTAATGAGTAAAACAAATCCTTAGTTAATCTCTTACATTAACAGAAGTATTCGAAGGTAGGAGGAATACCTGGTAGTTCAAAAACTCGAGATTAGAAGTCTCCTCGTATCTCTTCCTCTGGGTTAGGCGGCAGGGCAGAGGCACTTGCTAGGGTTTGAAAGCTAAAAGAAGGATCGAATACCTGCTATATTTATATAGCTATATTCGGTTGGTGGTGGAAGGATAGGGAGGTTGGATTTAAACCAGGATTTAGATTTACTTCCCTCGAATTTGAATTCCCTCCAACTGTGGAGAATCTAATTCGAATCCCAGGCTGTAGCATTGTTATCCCATAAATTCGAATAGTATAGGGACAGAGTATAGGGTTAAGGATTCTAATCTGAATTCTTTTATGCTGATTTGTACCAGTCATATGTTGTCCCATATCAGGGTATATGGCATGTTCTGAATTCAAAAATTAACCATTTGCTAAGGTCCCTGTTTAGGTTCTTTTGCAAAGAACCCCTCCCCTCTTTTCTTTCACTCTATCAATGCCTCTAATTGTATTTATAAGTGAAATAAAGGAAAACAGGTATCAAATTTAAAGTTTGAAATTTAGATAGATAATAATTAATAAATGTCAAAAAAAATTAGCATGTTGATAAATGGTCAAGGGGTTTACACCTAGCGTGCTTGACGATCGAATTTGAGGATTGCGTCGGTCCAATCCGCGTATCGAGAATGAACGAGTCTAGACTCAAACAAGAGTTACGCCCCGATGAGAATGATTATTCCGTGGGTGCGTTGCATGGTGATTCATGAACCACCGTGGATAATCGGACTCGCGTGAGATTGGGGCGCAACATATTGTCAAAGCTAGACGAACTCGTGATCGAATACATGAATTGGTTAGAATTGGTGATTTGAATGGATTCGAATACGCGCAACGAATGCATTAATGCGAATAGGTGATCGTGCTCGATGTTTAGAAATCTGAGTGACGCGAGCTCGGGTAGAAAACCCCATACTATCGACTTTGGTTTGACCATAGGATTAGGGTCAGTATTGATATTATTGTTGGGGAACTATGATTCCAATCCTGACATTGACTTAGCCTCGCAAAGATTGGCCTAGCGGTTAGGCGAAACGCCCCTGTTGCAAGAGTTATCAATCGAAGAATTGATCTTTAGAATTGGCATGGATGGATAGTGTGAATCACGAATGTAGGTGTAATGCCTGTTGTTCGTATTACGTATTTAAGAATACGTGTACGTATTTTATCTCGTATTAGGCCATGGTTCATCTTGGTTTGGGTTGACTTGGGTTGGTTCGGCTAGGCTTGATTAGCCTTGGTTCATCATGAACCAAGGGTGAACCCCCTACCTACCACAACCAACCCCATTTATTAACATCTTCCCATTCTCTCTCCTCATTATTTCCTTTCTTCTTCATTACTCTCCACCACCAACCAAGAAAACCCTAGCCTAGGCAAGTGCAATCTTGCTTCATGAAGAAACCCACCATTTTTATTGTTCTAATCTCTTCTTTGCAACTTTCTAATCCACATTAGAACTTGTCATTTTCTATTTTGAAGCTTGGATTTTTGTAGATCTAAAATTTAGTCATTTTCGGATTTTCAAGGTTTTGATCTATTAAATTCCCTTGTTTTTAAGTTTTGATGGTTCCATGTGGTAGAGAACTTCCTTCTACCCAATTTTGACCCTTGGAAAGTTGGATTTGGACTTGTTTTGACCAAGTTATGGACTTTGGAAGCTTAGGGTTCAACCATGGAGTTCCTGCTGTTTGGAGAAGACAGTGAGCAGTGCACGAGCTTTTTAGCTTGCGTCACTGAGCTGTGCGCGCTCTTTAGCGCAGCACAGTAGACCCCATACGCTGCCTTTTTGGAGCGTATGACTCGCATACGCTCACTTGGATAGCCAGGAGTCGTATGGAGTCCATACGCTGCCTTTTTGGAGCGTATGACTTGCATACGCTCACTTGGATAGCCAGGAGTCGTATGGAGTCCATACGCTACATTTTTGGAGCGTATGACTTGCATACGCTCACTTGTATAGCCATGAGTCGTATGGAGTCCATACGCTGCCTTTTGGAGGCGTATGACTCGCATACGCTCGCTTGTGTGACAAGGAGTCGTATGAAGTTCATACGCTGCCTTTTTGGAGCGTATGTCTTGCACACGCTCACTTGTGTGACAAGGGGTCGTATGGATCTCATACGCTGCCCTTTGTGAGCGTAGGCTTACTTGAGCGTATCTTGACTTGAGCGTAGCCTGACCTGAGCGTATGACTTTTGCACTGAGCGTATGGCCTTGGCTGACTTGGTCTTATGTCAGCATGTCACTTTGGTTTTATTTTCCTTAAGCTTGGCTCTTCTATAGCCCTATATATTGATATTTTATTAGATATTTTACGCCCATTTTATATTCTTACGCCTTTTGTCATGAACTTGATAATCATGAATTCATTTAATAGGTTTGTTAATAATAATTGAATACGGCATGGCAGGACAAGCATACCTGACATGATTATCTCGAATTGATGTTGCGACGGCTAACGTGACCTGACCTGACCAGAATGACTAACCTGGACACCGTGGATGATTGCGTTTGCACAAAAAATCAGTATTGTCTTGCATCATGTCTAGGATGGGATCCCTGAGTACCATGGTTAGGGATACCTACTGTAATTAACTAAGAGTAATAAACTAGAATAATTTAGTAGACATGAAGAGATTTCCAGCTACAGGCAATCCCGTTATCTGGGCGCATTAAGTGGACTTGTAGCCTACCGACGAGTAGGGCACACTTCCAGCACACAGTCATGTGGTGCATCCTTCATAAATGGACATTCGACCTGGATAACTTGGATGGTCTGCAGGGCTTGTGGCTGTTGAAATAATCTTATTGCATCTTGCTAGTAACTAGGCCTGTGATAACCCTAGCTAGTTAATGTATCAAGCCGTACCTTGATTGGCCGTGATTGATTGGATGAAGTTATTCTAGCTTAGTCTTATCCTGATCATGTGCAAGATCGTGACAAGACACGATTATTGATGCTTGTCTTAACAATAACGATCGGGGGACCAGTTCTGTTCAGGCGAAGGGTTACAACCCCGGTCCTTGTTTGGTTTAAGGGTTGTAACCTGGCTCCCGGAGCAGTTCTGTGCCTTCCCTTCGGTTATTGCCTTAATTGTACCCCGTGCCATGCTTGTCATGTTTTATCTTACTTCAGCAACATGATTATCTATAATGGCCTTAACAATAAAGATCAGGAGTCCAGTTCTGTTCAGGCGAAGGGTTACAACCCCGGTCCTTGTTTGGTTTAAGGGTTGTAACCTGGATCCCGGAGCAGTTCTGTGTCTTCTCTTCGTTTATTGTCTTATTACCTTATCCATAGTATTTGAGACGGATCTCCATTCAGGTGAAGGATTGCAACCCCGGTCCTTGTTTGGTTTAAGGGTTGTAGTCTGGCTACTTGAATGGTTTTCTCGTACTCAATTATTGTTGTTATTTCTGATAATTTAACTTTAATGTTCCTTACTATATGCGGGTTTTAGTTTCTAAGTGAAGCCTCCTTTGTGGCGCTTGCTCTTACTGGGGTCTGACCCAGCTGGTTTTGTATGGCCAGATATCGGAGCAGCTCCAGAGGATCCACCTAACTTCCAGCCAGATGGTGACCACCAGGCGTAACCCTGGCAACGAGTGGGTTTCTTTTTGTCCTTCTACTTTATTGTAAAATTATTCTTTTGAGGCGTTTAGCCGACGAGCACGTGTTAGCTCGATTGCACTTTTACTTACTGTCTGCCTACGGGTTGTAACATGATTAACAGATCCTAGGGTTGATCATGTATGACTAAACTCTTGCTAGTCCTGACATTTTTGTAACGACTAGCTTCGTGATCAACTGAATATGTAATGTTTGGGATGCCTTACTATTGTATATTTAATGATCATACATCTTGTGACTTTTACTTACTTGCTTGTGATTGAGATACTAGGCTTGTTCATGACCTTAAGAGACTATTGGCTTGTAGATAAACCCTCATGTATCTAGACAGCCGTGACCGTATAGCGAGATGGATTCCATTTCATATACGTAGCTGGCTATGTCTGCCCCCGCTCTCCAGTATTCTGGTTCTGGGGCTTGACATGGTTTAAGTGGTGGCCCATGCCGGTCTTGTAAATCAAGATATGTGAGAGTTTATCGAATAGATGTCTCAATCAGTATTCGTCCTTGATCTCTGCTCGTAACTTCTGGATCCCTGGATTCTTGTCCTGATCTTATGCTTGTATCATTGATCTGTCATGGTCCTTCCTTATTGTTCCCTATGTCGTCTTCTTCAGCGGCATTGTTCGTGGTCCTACTGACCAGCAAGGCGGAGCACCTTCCGTGGACCAGCAGCAACCTGGAGATCAAGTCCAGCATTCCGGGGTAGCCTCCAGAGTCGTGCCTTCGGACGGAGAGCCACCGGTTCAGCCAGTTCAGCCTATAGAACCTGATGATGGCACTTTGGTAGGACTCGTCAGGATCTTGATAGCTTCCCAAGATCGTCGTGGAGACGCCTTGCAACAGGCAGTAACGGATGCTTTAACCCGGGGTGGTCATCAGGGTAACAGCACGGCCAACAGCTTCAAGCGCCTGAACCCTCCATTCTTCGACGGCAGCGAAGATGCGATCGCCGTGGATGCTTGGCTTCAGGACACAGAGGTGATTCTAGAAGCAGCCTGGACTCCAGAAAACGAGAAGGTGGCCGTAGTGCGCCTGCAGCTATTAGATCTTGCCCGCAGTTGGTGGACGGCGCAGGCCGAGGGATTAGTGGCACCCATTGCTTGGGCAGTATTCAGAGTGAGATTCCAGACGAAGTATTTTGATGCTGTGGCTCGGTATGACTTGCAGGCGAGGTTTACCAACCTGAAGCAAGGAGGCAGAACAGTCGATGGTTATGCATCTGAGTTTTCTAGACTCAGTAGGTTTGCCCCCACCTTGGTGGCAACCGAGTTTGATAGGGCCCAGCGGTTCCAACAGGGGTTGCATTTGGAGATTTTACTAGCAGTTGAGCAGTTCGAGCACCAGACGTTCGATGCAGTACTGTGGACGGCTAGGAGGCATGAGTACACCTTCCAGCGGATCGTGGATAAGACCGGAGGTAGGAAGCGGTCCCACAGTCAGATGCACCAATCATCAGCTCCAGCCCCGGCAGCTAGAAGTTTAACTATTGGAACTCCGAGGCGGGCGGCCTCGGTGACGTCGGTTCAGTATTCTACCCCGACGTACCCTCAGCAACAGAAGCAGAAGCAGTCTTCCGCAGTGGGATGTTCACACTGCGGGAAGCCAGGGCATGTGGTGTCAGAGTGTCGCAGAGCACAGGGATTGTGCTTGGTTTGTGGTGCCCCGGACCACAGGGTTGGGAACTGCCCGAATAGGGGGAGTTCATCAGCTTTCTCTAGTCCTTCAGTTAGAGGACCAGCGCCAGTCCAGCAACAGCAGCAGTTGCAGTACCCGCTCCCGAGGCCATTGCTGATGCAGGCCCAGGCATTCCAGCAGCAGAGACCGCAGCAGTATGCTCAGGCCCAAGCCCTGATCCAGAGCAGGCAGAGGAATTTTCAGCAGAGGGGACCCGCCCCCAGAGGACATGGTCAAGTGCTGGCCTTGACCATGGGAGAAGAAGAAGTAACACCAGGTGAGGTAGTGGCAGGTACCATTCTCGTCAACACCTTTCCAGCTTTAGCTTTATTCGATTCTGGTGCATCGCATTCATTTATGTCTGCACGATTCGCGACACGGGTAGGATTGGAGCCCGAGTCATTATCAGTAAGGCTTAATATACTTACTGGTAACGGACTTGTGGGTGTAGATAGAGTGTTTTCCTCGTGTCGAATCGTAGTTAGCGGTAGAGAATTCCCCGCTAGATTGATAGAATTCCCGATGGCCGATTATGATGTGGTCTTAGGGATGGATTGGTTGAGGGACCAGTATGCTAGGATAGACTGCCGCATTGGCAGGGTTGTTTTTAGCATTCCAGAAGAGCCGGAGTTTTCTTTCTCTCGAGGCGAGGTTGAGCCTTCTCCTCCAGTATTGCGGATGGCAGTATCAGCAGTTCAATTGCCCAGGATAGTGGATGAGTTCCTAGATGTTTTTCCAGAAGAGCTTCCAAGTATGCCGCCAGAGCGGGATATCGAGTTCACTATAGACTTGATTCCCGGGACAGCCCCAGTGTCAAAGAGGGTCTACAGGATGGCGCCATCAGAGTTGGAGATCTTGTACAAGATGATTGAAGAGCTTAGAACCAAGGGATTCATTCGTGCTAGTGGATCGCCTTGGAGAGCCCCGATGCTTCTTGTGAAAAAGAAGGATGGTACGTCCAGATTATGTGTAGATTATCGTACCTTGAACTCAGTGACAATCAAGAACAGATACCCTCTTCCGAGGATAGATGACTTGTTTGATCAACTCAAGGGGGCATCAGTATTCTCGAAGATTGATTTACGCTCAGGCTATCATCAGATCAGAGTCAGAGAGCAGGACATTTCGAAGACAATTTTTAGATCGAGATATGGGCATTGGGAATTCCTTGTTATGTCCTTTGGAGCAACCAATGCACCGGCAGTATTCATGGACCTCATGAATCGCATCTTCATGCCTTACTTGGATCAGTTTGTGATTGTGTTCTTGGATGACATCCTGGTCTACAGCAAGAGTGAGGCGGAGCATGAGCAGCATCTCCGTATAGTTCATCAGATCCTCAGAGAGCACCAGTTATATGCCAAGTTCAGTAAGTGCGAGTTCTGGCTCGATCGCATTTTGTACTTGGGTCATATCATCACCAGAGGAGGTGTAAAAGTGGATACCCAGAAGATCGTGGCCATTGAGTCATGGCCAGTGCCCAGCACAGTTGCAGAGGTTCGTAGTTTTCTTGGATTGGCCGGCTACTACCGGCGATTTGTTTCGGACTTCGCTCGGATCTCGGCGTCGCTGACCCAGTTGACTCACAAAGATGTACAGTTTGCTTGGACAGCAGAGTGCCAGAAATCTTTTGAGAAGTTGAAACGAGGCTTAATGACGGCTCCTATTCTCACGCTTCCTGATGGGACCGGAGGATTTTCGGTATACTGTGACGCTTCAGGCAGAGGTTTAGGATGTGTTCTGATGCAGCATGGGAAGGTAATAGCTTATGCGTCACGACAACTTCGTGATCATGAGAGGAATTACCCAACCCATGACTTGGAGCTGGCAGCAGTGGTGTTTGCACTTAAGTTGTGGAGGCACTATTTGTATGGAGATAGGGTGGAGATCTTCACCGACCATAAGAGCCTGAAGTATGTTTTCACCCAGAAGGATCTTAACATGCGACAGAGGAGGTGGCTGGAGCTTCTTGTGGATTATGATGTCAACCTGCAGTATCATCCTGGGAAGGCCAATGTTGTTGCAGATGCATTGAGCAGGAGAGCAGGAGTTTATTTTCTAACAGCGCAACCAGAGCTGTTAGCGGATCTTCAGAAGATGGGTATTGAAGTTGTTCTCCCTTCCAGTGTGGCCTTGATGGCCAGTATGCAAGTTCAGTCCACTATAGTCGAGAGGATCCGGATGGCGCAGTCGGCAGATTCCAAGCTTCAGCGACTCAGAACAGAGTGTGAGGCAGGACGAAGACCAGAGTTATGCGTTCATGAGGATGGTACACTTCGACATGGTAAGCGTCTTTGTGTACCTAGCGGAGATATCCGGCAGGAGGTCATGGCAGAAGCTCATAGTTCTCAGTATTCCATCCATCCTGGCAGTACGAAGATGTACCGTGATATCCGGTAGCATTTCTGGTGGAATGGTATGAAGCGGGAGATAGCTCGGTTTGTCTCTCGGTGTTTGGTTTGCCAACAAGTTAAAGCTGAACATCAGAGACCGGCATGACTGCTTCAGCCCTTGCCGATTCCAGAGTGGAAATGGAAGCACGTGACCATGGATTTCGTGACTGGACTACCTAGATCCCCAGCTGGTAGAGATGCTATTTGGGTTATAGTTGACCGGCTCACGAAAGTGGCTCACTTTCTTCCATTCAGAGTTGGTCAGTCGACGGCTCAGCTAGCGGCGATGTATCTTAGACAGATTGTCAGATTACACGGTGTGCCAGTCAGTATCACCTCGGATCGAGATTCTAGGTTTACGTCGTACTTTTGGCGTAGCCTGCAAGAGAGTTTGGGGACTCATCTCCAGTTCAGTTCAGCATATCACCCGCAGACAGATGGTCAGTCGGAGCGCACGATCCAGACTCTTGAAGACATGTTGCGGTCTTGCACACTTGACTTCGGTGGTTCATGGGAAGATCACTTGCACCTGGTGGAATTCTCGTACAACAACAGTTTCCAGGCCAGTATCCAGATGGCACCGTTCGAGGCACTCTATGGCAGGAAGTACAGATCCCCGCTAGCCTGGGATAATGTTGGAGAGAGACAGATGCTCGGTCCAGAAATGATTGCCCAGATAGTTGAAGTGGTCAGGCGTGTCAGAGATCATCTTCGAGTTGCCCAAGATCGCCAGCGTCATTGGGCCGATTCTCATCGGCGCCCTCTCGAGTTTTCGGTCGGCGATCATGTATTCCTGAGGATTTTGCCTAACCGTGGCGTCATTCGTTTCGACGTACGGGGCAAGCTTAGTCCTAGGTATATAGGACCGTTTGACATTCTGGAGCGAGTAGGAGATGTATCCTATCGTCTCGCTCTTCCGTCGTCGCTAAGCGAGGTGCATGACGTGTTCCATGTATCCCAATTACGACGGTATATCCCGGACCCGAGCCACATCCTGGATCATTCGGAATTGGTTGTTGGTACCAACCTTTCGTATGAGGAGAGGCCCGTGTCTATATTGGACCGAAGAGAGAAGACGCTCAAGAACAAGACTATAAAGTTAGTCCGAGTTGCTTGGGGTCACCACTCTTTGGGTGAGTCAACGTGGGAGCGTGAGAAGATATCCGATCGCGGTATCCCGACTTGTTTGACTCATGAGGTATAATGTCTTCCTTATGCCTCAGGTCTTCGATTCTTTGCTTGAATGAGTGATTGCTTACCTAGTTATAGTTTGCATGCAATTAGTATAGCTTGTTCTAGTCTCTCTAACATCTTAATTAAAATTCCGAGGACGAAATTCTTTTAAGGTGGGTAGAGTTGTAATGCCTGTTGTTCGTATTACGTATTTAAGAATACGTGTACGTATTTTATCTCGTATTAGGCCATGGTTCATCTTGGTTTGGGTTGACTTGGGTTGGTTCGGCTAGGCTTGATTAGCCTTGGTTCATCATGAACCAAGGGTGAACCCCCTACCTACCACAACCAACCCCATTTATTAACCTCTTCCCATTCTCTCTCCTCATTATTTCCTTTCTTCTTCATTACTCTCCACCACCAACCAAGAAAACCCTAGCCTAGGCAAGTGCAATCTTGCTTCATGAAGAAACCCACCATTTTTATTGTTCTAACCTCTTCTTTGCAACTTTCTAATCCACATTAGAACTTGTCATTTTCTATTTTGAAGCTTGGATTTTTGTAGATCTAGAATTTAGTCATTTTCCGATTTTCATGGTTTTGATCTATTAAATTCCCTTGTTTTTAAGTTTTGATGGTTCCATGTGGTAGAGAACTTCCTTCTACCCAATTTTGACCCTTGGAAAGTTGGATTTGGACTTGTTTTGACCAAGTTATGGACTTTGGAAGCTTAGGGTTCAACCATGGAGTTCCTGCTGTTTGGAGAAGACAGTGAGCAGTGCACGAGCTTTTTAGCTTGCGTCACTGAGCTGAGCGCGCTCTTTAGCACAGCGCAGTAGACCCCATATGCTACCTTTTTGGAGCGTATGACTCGCATACGCTCACTTAGATAGCCAGGAGTCGTATGGAGTCCATACGCTGCCTTTTTGGAGCGTATGACTTGCATACGCTCACTTGGATAGCCAGGAGTCGTATGGAGTCCATACGCTGCCTTTTTGGAGCGTATGACTTGCATACGCTCACTTGTATAGCCATGAGTCGTATGGAGTCCATACGCTGCCTTTTGGAGGCGTATGACTCGCATACGCTCGCTTGTGTGACAAGGAGTCGTATGAAGTTCATACGCTGACTTTTTGGAGTGTATGTCTTGCATACGCTTACTTGTGTGACAAGGGGTCGTATGGATCTCATACGCTGCCCTTTGTGAGCGTAGGCTTACCTGAGCGTAGCTTGACTTGAGCGTAGCCTGACCTGAGCGTATGACTTTTGCACTGAGCGTATGGCCTTGGCTGACTTGGTCTTATGTCAGCATGTCACTTTGGATTTATTTTCCTTAAGCTTGGCTCTTCTATAGCCCTGTATATTGATATTTTATTAGATATTTTACGCCCATTTTATATCCTTACGCCTTTTGTCATGAACTTGATAATCATGAATTTATTTAATAGGTTTGTTAATAATAATTGAACACGGCATGGCAGGACAAGCATACCTGACATGATTATCTCGAATTGCTGTTGCGACGGCTAACGTGACCTGACCTGACCAGAATGACTAACCTGGACACCGTGGATGATTGCGTTTGCACAATAAACCAGTATTGTCTTGCATCATGTCTAGGATGGGATCCCTGAGTACCACGGTTAGGGATACCTACTGTAATTAACTAAGAGTAATAAACTAGAATAATTCAGTAGACATGAAGAGATTCCCAGCTACAGGCAATCCCGTTATCTGGGCGCATTAAGTGGACTTGTAGCCTACCGACGAGTAGGGCACACTTCCAGCACACAGTCATGTGGTGCATCCTTCATAAATGGACATTCGACCTGGATAACTTGGATGGTCTGCAGGGCTTGTGGCTGTTGAAATAATCTCATTGCATCTTGCTAGTAACTAGGCCTGTGATAACCCTAGCTAGTTAAAGTATCAAGCCGTACCTTGATTGGCTGTGATTGATTGGATGAAGTTATTCTAGCTTAGTCTTATCCTGATCATGTGCAAGATCGTGACAAGACACGATTATTGATGCTTGCCTTAACAATAACGATCGGGGGACCAGTTCTGTTCAGGCGAAGGGTTACAACCCCGGTCCTTGTTTGGTTTAAGGGTTGTAACCTGGCTCCCGGAGCAGTTCTGTGCCTTCCCTTCGGTTATTGCCTTAATTGTACCTCGTGCCATGCTTGTCATGTTTTATTTTACTTCAGCAACATGATTATCTATAATGGCCTTAACAATAAAGATCAGGAGTCCAGTTCTGTTCAGACGAAGGGTTACAACCCCGGTCCTTGTTTGGTTTAAGGGTTGTAACCTGGATCCCGGAGCAGTTCTGTGTCTTCTCTTCGTTTATTGTCTTATTACCTTATCCATAGTATTTGAGACGGATCTCCATTCAGGTGAAGGATTGTAACCCCGGTCCTTGTTTGGTTTAAGGGTTGTAGTCTGGCTACTTGAATGGTTTCCTCGTACTCAATTATTGTTGTTATTTCTGATAATTTAACTTTAATGTTCATTACTATATGCTGGTTTTAGTTTCTAAGTGAAGCCTCCTTTGTGGCTCTTGCTCTTACTGGGGTCTGACCCAGCTGGTTTTGTATGGCCAGATATCGGAGCAGCTCCAGAGGATCACCTAACTTCCAGCCAGATGGTGACCACCAGGCGTAACCCTGGCAACGAGTGGGTTTCTTTTTGTCCTCCCACTTTATTGTAAAATTATTCTTTTGAGGCGTTTAGCCGACGAGCACGTGTTAGCTCGATTGCACTTTTACTTACTGTCTGCCTACGGGTTGTAACATGATTAACAGATCCTAGGGTTGATCATGTATGACTAAACTCTTGCTAGTCCTGACATTTTTGTAACAACTAGCTTCGTGATCAACTGAATATGTAATGTTTGGGACGCCTTACTATTGTATATTTAATGATCATACATCTTGTGACTTTTACTTACTTGCTTGTGATTGAGACACTAGGCTTGTTCATGACCTTAAGAGACTGTTGGCTTATAGATAAACCCTCATGTATCTAGACAGCCATGACCGTATAGCGAGATGGATTCCATTTCATATACGTAGCTGGCTATGTCTGCCCCCGCTCTCCAGTATTCTGGTTCTGGGGCGTGACATGGTTTAAGTGGTGGCCCATGCAGGTCTTGTAAATCAAGATATGTGAGGGTTTACCGAATAGATGTCTCAATCAGTATTCGTCCTTGATCTCTGCTCGTAACTTCTGGATCCCTGGATTCTTGTCCTGATCATATGCTTGTATCATTGATCTGTCATGGTCCTTCCTTATTGTTTCCTATGTCGTCTTCTTCAGCGGCATTGTTCGTGGTCCTACTGACCAGCAAGGCGGAGCACCTCCCGCAGACCAGCAGCAACCTGGAGATCAAGTCCAGCATTCCGGGGTAGCCTCCAGAGTCGTGCCTTCGGGCGGAGAGCCACCGGTTCAGCCAGTTCAGCCTATAGAACCTGATGATGGAACTTTGGTAGGACTCGTCAGGACCTTGATAGCTTCCCAAGATCGTCGTGGAGACGCCTTGCAACAGGCAGTGACGGATGCTTTAACCCGGGGTGATCATCAGGGTAACAGCGCGGCCAACAGCTTCAAGCGCCTGAACCCTCCATTCTTCGACGGCAGCGAAGATACGATCGCCGTGGATGCTTGGCTTCAGGACACAGAGGTGATTCTAGAAGCAGCCTGGACTCCAGAAAACGAGAAGGTGGCCGTAGTGCGCCTGCAGCTATTAGATCTTGCCCGCAGTTGGTGGGCGGCGCAGGCCGAGGGATTAGTGGCACCCATTGCTTGGGCAGTGTTCAGAGAGAGATTCCAGACGAAGTATTTTAATGCTGTGGCTCGGTATGACTTGCAGACGAGGTTTACCAACCTGAAGCAAGGAGGCAGAACAGTCGATGGTTATGCATCTGAGTTTTCTAGACTCAGTAGGTTTGCCCCCACCTTGGTGGCAACCGAGTTTGATAGGGCCCAGCGGTTCCAACAGGGGTTGCATTTGGAGATTTTACTAGCAGTTGAGCAGTTCGAGCACCAGACGTTCGATGCAGTATTGAGGGCGGCTAGGAGGCATGAGTACACCTCCCAGCGGATCGTGGATAGGACCGGAGGTAGGAAGCGGTCCCACAGCCAGATGCACCAATCATCAGCTCTAGCCCTGGCAGCTAGAAGTTTAACTATTGGAACTCCGAGGCGGGCGGCCTCGGTGACGTCGGTTCAGTATTCTACCCCGATGCACCCTCAGCAACAGAAGCAGAAGCAGTCTTCCGCAGTGGGATGTTCACACTGCGGGAAGCCAGGACATGTGGTGTCAGAGTGTCGCAGAGCACAGGGATTGTGCTTGGTTTGTGGTGCCCCGGACCACAGGGTTGGGAACTGCCCGAATAGGGGGAGTTCATCAGCTTTCTTTAGTCCTTCAGTTAGAGGACCAGCGCCAGTCCAGCAGTAGCAGCAGTTGCAGTACCCGCTCCCGAGGCCATTGCTGACGCAGGCCCAGGCATTCCAGCAGCAGAGACCGCAGCAGTATGCTCAGGCCCAAGCCCTGATCCAGAGCAGGCAGAGGAATTTTCAGCAGAGGGGACCCGCCCCCAGAGGACATGGTCAAGTGCTGGCCTTGACCATGGGAGAAGAAGAAGTAACACCAGGTGAGGTAGTGGCAGGTACCATTCTCGTCAACACCTTTCCAGCTTCAGCTTTATTCGATTCTGGTGCATCGTATTCATTTATGTCTGCACGATTCGCGACACGGGTAGGATTGGAGCCCGAGTCATTATCAGTAAGGCTTAATATACTTACTGGTAACGGACTTGTGGGTGTGGATAGAGTGTTTTCCTCGTGTCGGATCGTAGTTAGCGGTAGAGAATTCCCCGCTAGATTGATAGAATTCCCGATGGCCGATTATGATGTGGTCTTAGGGATGGATTGGTTGAGGGACCAGTATGCTAGGATAGACTGCCGCATTGGCAGGGTTGTTTTTAGCATTCCAGGAGAGCCGAAGTTTTTTTTCTCTCGAGGCGAGGTTGAGCCTTCTCCTCCAGTATTGCGGATGGCAGTATCAGCAGTTCAATTGCCCAGGATAGTGGATGAGTTCCCAGATGTTTTTCCAAAAGAGCTTCCAAGTATGCCGCCAGAGCGAGATATCGAGTTCACTATAGACTTGATTCCCGGGACAGCCCCAGTGTCAGAGAGGGTCTACAGGATGGCGCCATCAGAGTTGGAGATCTTGTACAAGATGATTGAAGAGCTTAGAACCAAGGGATTCATTCGTGCTAGTGGATCGCCTTGGGGAGCCCCGATGCTTCTTGTGAAAAAGAAGGATGGTACGTCCAGATTATGTGTAGATTATCGTACCTTGAACTCAGTGACAATCAAGAACAGATACCCTCTTCCGAGGATAGATGACTTGTTTGATCAACTCAAGGGGGCATCAGTATTCTCGAAGATTGATTTGCGCTCAGGCTATCATCAGATCAGAGTCAGAGAGCAGGACATTCCGAAGACAGCTTTTAGATCGAGATATGGGCATTGGGAATTCCTTGTTATGCCCTTTGGAGCAACCAATATGCCGGCAGTATTCATGGACCTCATGAATCGCATCTTCATGCCTTACTTGGATCAGTTTGTGATTGTATTCTTAGATGACATCCTGGTCTATAGTAAGAGTGAGGCGGAGCATGAGCAGCATCTCCATATAGTTCTTCAGATCCTCAGAGAGCACCAGTTATATGCCAAGCTCAGTAAGTGCGAGTTCTGGCTCGATCGCATTTCGTACTTGGGTCATATCATCACCAGAGGAGGAGTAGAAGTGGATCCCCAGAAGATCGTGGCCATTGAGTCATGGCCAGTGCCCAGCACAGTTGCAGAGGTTCGTAGTTTTCTTGGATTGGCCGGCTACTATCGGCGATTTGTTTCGGACTTCGCTCGGATCTCGGCGTCGCTGACCCAGTTGACTCGCAAAGATGTACAGTTTGCTTGGACAACAGAGTACCAGAAATCTTTTGAGAAGTTGAAACGAGGCTTAATGACGGCTCCTATTCTCACGCTTCCTGATGGGACCGGAGGATTTTCGGTATACTGTGACGCTTCAGGCAGAGGTTTAGGATGTGTTCTGATGCAGCATGGGAAGGTAATAGTTTATGCATCACGACAACTTCGTGATCATGAGAGGAATTACCCAACCCATGACTTGGAGCTGGCAGCAGTGGTGTTTGCACTTAAGTTGTGGAGGCACTATTTGTATGGAGATAGGGTGGAGATCTTCACCTACCATAAGAGTCTGAAGTATGTTTTCACCCAGAAGGATCTTAACATGCGACAGAGGAGGTGGCTGGAGCTTCTTGTGGATTATGATGTCAACCTGCAGTATCATCCTGGGAAGGCCAATGTTGTTGCAGATGCATTGAGCAGGAGAGCGGGAGTTTATTTTCTAACAGCGCAACCAGAGCTGTTAGCGGATCTTCAGAAGATGGGTATTGAAGTTGTTCTCCCTTCCAGTGTGGCCTTGATGGCCAGTATGTAAGTTCAGTCCACTATAGTCGAGAGGATCCGGATGGCGCAGTCGACAGATTCCAAGCTTCAGCGACTCAGAGCAGAGTGTGAGGCGGGACGAAGACCAGAGTTATGCGTTCATGAGGATGGTACACTTCGACATGGTAAGCGTCTTTGTGTACCCAGCGGAGATATCCGGCAGGAGGTCATGGCAGAAGCTCATAGTTCTCAGTATTCCATCCATCCTGGCAGTACGAAGATGTACCGTGATATCCGGCAGCATTTCTGGTGGAATGGTATGAAGCGGAAGATAGCTCGGTTTGTCTCTCGATGTTTGGTTTGCCAACAAGTTAAAGCTGAACATCAGAGACCGGCAGGACTGCTTCAGCCCTTGCCGATTCCAGAGTGGAAATGGGAGCACGTGACCATGGATTTCGTGACTGGACTACCTAGATCCCCAGCTGGTAGAGATGCTATTTGGGTTATAGTTGACCGGCTCACGAAAGTGGCTCACTTTCTTCCATTCAGAGTTGGTCAGTCGACGGCTCAGCTAGCGGCGATGTATCTTAGACAGATTGTCAGATTGCACAGTGTGCCAGTCAGTATCACCTCGGACCGAGATTCTAGGTTTACTCGCACTTTTGGCGTAGCCTGCAAGAGAGTTTGGGGACTCATCTCCAGTTCAGTTCAGCATATCACCCGCAGACAGATGGTCAGTCGGAGCGCACGATCCAGACTCTTGAAGATATGTTGCCGTCTTGCACACTTGACTTCGGTGCTTCATGGGAAGATCACTTGCACCTGGTGGAATTCTCGTACAACAACAGTTTCCAGGCCAGTATCCAGATGGCACCGTTCGAGGTACTGTATGGCAGGAAGTGCAGATCCCCGCTAGCCTGGGATGATGTTGGAGAGAGACAGATGCTCGGTCCAGAAATGATTGCCCAGACAGTTGAAGTGGTCAGGCGTGTCAGAGATCATCTTCGAGTTGCCCAAGATCGCCAGCGTCATTGGGCTGATTCTCATCGGCGCCCTCTCGAGTTTTCGGTCGGCGATCATGTATTCCTGAGAATTTTGCCTAACCGTGGCGTCATTCGTTTCGGCGTACGGGACAAGCTTAGTCCTAGGTATATAGGACCGTTTGACATTCTGGAGCGAGTAGGAGATGTATCCTATCGTCTCGCTCTTCCGCCGTCGCTAAGCGAGGTGCATGACGTGTTCCATGTATCCCAATTACGACGGTATATCCCGGACCCGAGCCACATCCTGGATCATTCGGAATTGGTTGTTGGTACCAACCTTTCGTATGAGGAGAGGCCCGTGTCTATATTGGACCGAAGAGAGAAGACGCTCAAGAACAAGACTATCAAGTTAGTCCGAGTTGCTTGGGGTCACCACTCTTTGGGAGAGTCAACGTGGGAGCGTGAGGAAGATATCCGATCGCGGTATCCCGACTTGTTTGACTCATGAGGTATAATGTCTTCCTTATGCCTCAGGTCTTCGATTCCTTGCTTGAATGAGTGATTGCTTGCCTAGTTATAGTTTGCATGTAATTAGTATAGCTTGTTCTAGTCTCTCTAACATCTTAATTAAAATTTCGAGGACAGAATTCTTTTAAGGTGGGTAGAGTTGTAATGCCTGTTGTTCGTATTACGTATTTAAGAATACGTGTACGTATTTTATCTCGTATTAGGCCATGGTTCATCTTGGTTTGGGTTGACTTGGGTTGGTTCGGCTAGGCTTGATTAGCCTTGGTTCATCATGAACCAAGGGTGAACCCCCTACCTACCACAACCAACCCCATTTATTAACCTCTTCCCATTCTCTCTCCTCATTATTTCCTTTCTTCTTCATTACTCTCCACCACCAACCAAGAAAACCCTAGCCTAGGCAAGTGCAATCTTGCTTCATGAAGAAACCCACCATTTTTATTGTTCTAACCTCTTCTTTGCAACTTTCTAATCCACATTAGAACTTGTCATTTTCTATTTTGAAGCTTGGATTTTTGTAGATCTAGAATTTAGTCATTTTCGGATTTTCATGGTTTTGATCTATTAAATTCCCTTGTTTTTAAGTTTTGATGGTTCCATGTGGTAGAGAACTTCCTTCTACCCAATTTTGACCCTTGGAAAGTTGGATTTGGACTTGTTTTGACCAAGTTATGGACTTTGGAAGCTTAGGGTTCAACCATGGAGTTCCTGCTGTTTGGAGAAGACAGTGAGCAGTGCACGAGCTTTTTAGCTTGCGTCACTGAGCTGTGCGCGCTCTTTAGCACAGCGCAGTAGACCCCATACGCTGTCTTTTTGGAGCGTATGACTCGCATACGCTCACTTGGATAGCCAGGAGTCGTATGGAGTCCATACGCTGTCTTTTTGGAGCGTATGACTTGCATACGCTCACTTGGATAGCCAGGAGTCGTATGGAGTCCATACGCTGCCTTTTTGGAGCGTATGACTTGCATACGCTCACTTGTATAGCCATGAGTCGTATGGAGTCCATACGCTGCCTTTTGGAGGCGTATGACTCGCATACGCTCGCTTGTGTGACAAGGAGTCGTATGAAGTTCATACGCTGCCTTTTTGGAGCGTATGTCTTGCATACGCTTACTTGTGTGACAAGGGGTCGTATGGATCTCATACGCTGCCCTTTGTGAGCGTAGGCTTACCTGAGCGTAGCTTGACTTGAGCGTAGCCTGACCTGAGCGTATGACTTTTGCACTGAGCGTATGGCCTTGGCTGACTTGGTCTTATGTCAGCATGTCACTTTGGTTTTATTTTCCTTAAGCTTGGCTCTTCTATAGCCCTGTATATTGATATTTTATTAGATATTTTACGCCCATTTTATATCCTTACGCCTTTTGTCATGAACTTGATAATCATGAATTTATTTAATAGGTTTGTTAATAATAATTGAACACGGCATGGCAGGACAAGCATACCTGACATGATTATCTCGAATTGCTGTTGCGACGGCTAACGTGACCTGACCTGACCAGAATGACTAACCTGGACACCGTGGATGATTGCGTTTGCACAATAAACCAGTATTGTCTTGCATCATGTCTAGGATGGGATCCCTGAGTACCACGGTTAGGGATACCTACTGTAATTAACTAAGAGTAATAAACTAGAATAATTCAGTAGACATGAAGAGATTCCCAGCTACAGGCAATCCCGTTATCTGGGCGCATTAAGTGGACTTGTAGCCTACCGACGAGTAGGGCACACTTCCAGCACACAGTCATGTGGTGCATCCTTCATAAATGGACATTCGACCTGGATAACTTGGATGGTCTGCAGGGCTTGTGGCTGTTGAAATAATCTCATTGCATCTTGCTAGTAACTAGGCCTGTGATAACCCTAGCTAGTTAAAGTATCAAGCCGTACCTTGATTGGCCGTGATTGATTGGATGAAGTTATTCTAGCTTAGTCTTATCCTGATCATGTGCAAGATCGTGACAAGACACGATTATTGATGCTTGCCTTAACAATAACGATCGGGGGACCAGTTCTGTTCAGGCGAAGGGTTACAACCCCGGTCCTTGTTTGGTTTAAGGGTTGTAACCTGGCTTCCGGAGCAGTTCTGTGCCTTCCCTTCGGTTATTGCCTTAATTTTATCCCGTGCCATGCTTGTCATGTTTTATCTTACTTCAGCAACATGATTATCTATAATGGCCTTAACAATAAAGATCAGGAGTCCAGTTCTGTTCAGGCGAAGGGTTACAACCCCGGTCCTTGTTTGGTTTAAGGGTTGTAACCTGGATCCCGGAGCAGTTCTGTGTCTTCTCTTCGTTTATTGTCTTTTTACCTTATCCATAGTATTTGAGACGGATCTCCATTCAGGTAAAGGATTGCAACCCCGATCCTTGTTTGGTTTAAGGGTTGTAGTCTGGCTACTTGAATGGTTTCCTCGTACTCAATTATTGTTGTTATTTCTGATAATTTAACTTTAATGTTCCTTACTATATGCTGGTTTTAGTTTCTAAGTGAAGCCTCCTTTGTGGCGCTTGCTCTTACTGGGGTCTGACCCAGCTGGTTTTGTATGGCCAGATATCGGAGCAGCTCCAGAGGATCCACCTAACTTCTAGCCAGATGGTGACCACCAGGCGTAACCCTGGCAACGAGTGGGTTTCTTTTTGTCCTCCCACTTTATTGTAAAATTATTCTTTTGAGGCGTTTAGCCGACGAGCACGTGTTAGCTCGATTGCACTTTTACTTACTGTCTGCCTACGGGTTGTAACATGATTAACAGATCCTAGGGTTGATCATGTATGACTAAACTCTTGCTAGTCCTGACATTTTTGTAACAACTAGCTTCATGATCAACTGAATATGTAATGTTTGGGACGCCTTACTATTGTATATTTAATTATCATATATCTTGTGACTTTTACTTACTTGCTTGTGATTGAGACACTAGGCTTGTTCATGACCTTAAGAGACTGTTGGCTTGTAGATAAACCCTCATGTATCTAGACAGCCGTGACCGTATAGCGAGATGGATTCCATTTCATATACGTAGCTGGCTATGTCTGCCCCCGCTCTCCAGTATTCTGGTTCTGGGGCGTGACAGTAGGAAACCCTGCTCACGAGATTCGGCTGACATACATATATTTCAGGGACGCTTGAGTATGTGCACGATGCGACTCAAGTGAGAATGATAAATTCTCTATCATGCGGCTTGGCTGAATGCATGTATTTTGGGGACGCTTGGAATGCGTGCACGATCCAGCCAAGTGATACGATGAGTTCAAGCAAGACTTGAAATATGGAAGAGTGTCGAGAATTCGAAATCGTGTTGAAGGAAAGAATGATAATAGTGTGAGCATGGCTCGGACTCAAAGAAACGCGTAGGCGTATCTCGCCCGACTGTTATAGTCCCGTGTCTAGGCTCGATTAAGTCTTGGCCATAGAAATGGTAGGATGGCTTGCCTTCAGGAAAGTCTCAAGGACGAGACTTGTTCTGAGTGGTGTATGATGTAGTGCCCCGTCCCGCTAAGTCAATCGGAGGAATCGAAACGCCGACGGCGTTGGAACTTAGCCTTGCAATGGCTGCTCAAAGGCTCGCTCGTCCGAGGTGACTCCTCGCACAGGTGGGGTAGTTTCGGTGAACTCTCCTCATCTTAGCTTTCACATAATAAATCGTGATTTCAACTTGCACAAGTAGGCTAATATAAAAGCTACGCACCAACATAGCTAAGGGAATAATCCCGTCGGTCGAAATATCCCAGAACATGGAAAATGGTCCCACGGTCAACATAGAAGTCGGCTCAGCATGCTTTCAAATGACACTCGATCCTTCGTTCCCGTGGCTTGGGAGAAGGAAGTTGGCTCAAGTTGCTAAGTTGCCCCGACACTCAAAGTAGCCTAAGCCTTAGGCGTCGCCTGCGTGAATGCTTGTTAAAGCATGCACGGTCCCGTCGATTTGTCCCGACACTCGAATTAGCCTAAGTCATAGGCGTCGCCCGTATGAATGCTTAATAAAGCATGTACGGTCCTGTCCCGTAAGGCTTGGCATAGCCTTCGCACGTTCTGCAAGTTAAGTCGTCTTGCACGGCTTGTTGGCTTAAGTCTAGGCACCCGAGAACTTGGTGGTTTAAGTCGACCCCGTGCCTAGCACGTTCCCTCGATGCGAAGCTCGACGTAGCCTTTGCTCGTCGAGTTGTTGCCCGAATAAGTTAGACAAGAGTTGTGCTGGGCTATCGAAGCCATTTCTAGCACTGTCCCGTTCTAGCTGTGGTTGTCAAGTCGCGTAGCCCCTTGAGAACGAGGCTCGTTGCACAAAGTATATGACTTGAACGTTAGTGTCGCCTAGAGAACCAGGTCTGTCTAAGGCACGAGTTACGATTAGTTTAGTGAAAAGCTTGCCACGAACAAAGGGAGTCCACGTGACTAGTTGTCGCCGTGACGGTCCCGCTACTTGGGAGTCTCGTTAACTCATGATATGTCCCGCACACGAGATCGGTCCCCTGGCTTGGGAGTCTCGCTAAGTCTTGATATGTCCCGCACACGAGATCGGTCCCGCGGCTTGGAAGTCTCGTTAAGTCTCGATAGAAAGAAAAAATGCATGGTCATGTTGAGAAAGGACTAGATAGACTGGATAAATCGAGTATGCATGGTCATTGGGCAACTTGTCGACAAGGTGTAGTCTTCTCGAGTGATCACCGGGGTGCCTGGATCATTCGGCCCGGGGGAAACGAGTATGGCTCAAAGTAGGATGCTGGATGACCGCATGGGAGAGTTCGGCCCCACCGGGCTAGCTACCCGTGTAGGTACAGGCCGATATCCCACGAGCCATGTCCAAGATAGCTTGAAATTGCTAGTGACCACTCAAGTAGATGTGTCGGCAGATAGCGACACACCGCGTGTATGCCTTTGGATTTGGGTCTAGAGCTTAAATACAGGTCTAGTCGGTAACACATGGTCTGGGCCTAAAAATGGGCTGCAGCATAGGCACCATGCTTGGCACGATAGATGGCATCGGGATATTCATAGAATCAACACTATGTTTCACAAGTCTTGTCTAAGTTAGCAAATGAGTCGATCAGGAAGGCCGCAAGGCGGTAGCATGACAAGTCTTGATATGTTGCGAGGCGCGGCCTCAATCTTGAAGCACGGACAAGTCTAAGCAAAGTCTAGAGGCACGACCTGCACGAGTCGTTCCCCTTTGACATCGCTAGCACGAGAATTGGTCTAGTAGGCTTGAGTTTAAGTAAAAAGTCTTGGCACGGCCGAGTGCGCATAAGTTGCACCTCGGCGAAGCACTGCCCCGAACATGTTAAGGTCCGAATAGAGTATGGCACGACCCTGCCGTCCCGAGTTCAAGTTTGGTCTAGTTCATGCACGATGATGCACTGCCTCGATCGAAATACACGTTGGTATGGTAGCACGACCATGTCGTTGCACGTCGAGTTGGTTAGACGTAAAGTCTTAAAACTGATCCTAAGGCAAGACTAGAAAGACAATCGAAAGGGTTTAAGCTGCACAAAGTAAATGAATGTATCGGTTATGTATGGGTGGGCGAGAAGCTCACTCCACCAGTACAGTTGAGTACTGACACCCACACAGTGTTCATGTGCAGGCACAGGTAGAAGCTCGTGGCGCGGAGCTCGCTTGGATGCGTCGAGGCATGGAGTTCCTTGGCGACTCGAAGCGTGCGGCCGCGTGGATTGAAGACTTATACAGGACATAATGTATGAACATCGCCTTCCGAAGCTTCTGCTGACATCAAACATTGTATCGAGAGATGAGAGAGGGCAGAGTGAATTGTAAATAAGAGAAAAGTGAGCACGAGAGACTTGTAATTCGGTCTTGCGCCCACAAATGTAATCTTGTATTCAATATCAATAAAAGAGTTTCTTTTGAATGACTTGTGTTCATGTGCGCTTTCTAAATTTTCGTTGCATATTCAATGTATCTGCTTGGGACTTCTGTGCGACGATCATGTTACCGCCGCTGTAAATCGGCCGTTATGGAACCTTCCTTGCACGAGCGCAATCTAGGCTCGTACGGCATCACGTCTTAGCGAGGACGATCGCTCCTACGGGAGCGAGGCGTGACACATACTGTTAAGTCAGACGACCTTGTGATCGATTACGTGAATTGGAATAGATGATTTCAAAAACGTGAAATATAAATTATGGTTTAGAGATGAATTGTGTCATAGCGTGCTTGATTTGAGAATGAATGATAGGCAAACTAATGTCGAACGTGTTCGAAGAGATAGACGATACGAAATGGCTTGATGAACGAGCGATATGTTCATGTCGTGGGATTGGTTAGAACTTGAGTTATCGTAGGAGGGCTTTACCGAACGACTCGTACCCCGTGCGACGGATATTGGAATGTGCGTAGGAAATCGATGCTCAATGTTTAGAAATCGGAGTGATACGAGCTTGGATAGAAAACCCCGTACCATCGATTTGGTTTGACCTTAGAATGGGGTCAGTGTTGATATCGTTGTTTGGGAACTATGATTCCAGTGCTGACAAGAGACATAGCCTAGCGGTTCGAAAGACGTCCGAGTGCGAAACGATAGGAAATAGTGGAGGCACCACTCATGAGGCTCGGTTGATATGCACGTATATCAGGGACGCCCGAATATGTGCACGATCCGACTCGAGTGGTGATGGCGGATTCTCTATCATGAGGCTTGGCTGAAATGCATGTATTTTGGGGATGCCTAGAATATGTGCACGATCCAACTAAGTGATACGTTGAATCAAGTGAGAGTTGAGGAACGGAAAAGTGTCGAAGATTTTGAAATTGTGAGCTTCGAAGAAATGTTGACGGTAACTCAATCATTGAATTGAGACGAGTTCGAATGTTGGTTGATCGGTTGGTGTGCCTTACGACTAATTTAGCGATAAGCACGGGCGTGGCTCGGAATCGAAGAAATGCGTAGGCGGAGTGGGTACGATTAAGTCTTGGCCATAGAAATGGTAGGATGGTTTGCCTTCAGGAAAGTCTCGAGGACGAGACTTGTTCTGAGTGGTGTATGTTGTAGTGCCCCGTCCCGCGAAGTCAATCGGAGGAATCGAAATGCCGACGGCGTTCGGACTTGGCCTTACAACGGCGACTCGAAGACATCGCTCATGTGGGGTAGTTTCGGTGAACTTGCCTCATCTTTGCCTTCACATAATAAATCGCGTGTTTTCAACTTGCACAAGTAGGCTTAATAATAAAAGAGACGAATCCATATAGCTAAAGGGAATTATCCCGACGGATCGAATCGAGTTTAGAACATGGAAAACGTCCCATGGTCTGATTAGAGTTGGTGCTCAGCGTGCTTTGAAAATGACACTCGTTCCTTCGTCCCACAGCTTGGGAGAAGGAAAAGTTGGTATTCGACACAAACGAGAAGTTAGCCTAAGTCATAGACGTCGCCCGCGTAAATGCTCGATAAAGCATGCACGTTTCCACTGCGCAAGGCTTGGCATAGCCTTGGCTCGTCCCTCGGGTTAAGTTGTAGGCTTGAGTAAGTTAGGAAAAGTTATGCCGATCGACCTAAGTCATTCCAAGTGCCGTCCCGTTCTTTCTGCGGTTGTCAAGTCAAATAGTCCCACGATCTCAAGGGCCGTCATGTAACATATGACTTGGGTGATAGCGTCACGTAGGACGTAAGTCAGTTAAAGGCACGAGCCACGATTGGCACGAGGTAAAGTTAGCCACGGTCCATGGCACTTAAGGAACATGTTTTGTTCAAGTTAAGTTGGAAGGCTACGTAGTAGTCGTTCCCTCGAGTTCAAAGAAGTTCGAGGCGGTCCCTCGGTTGGGAGCCTCGCGTCCTATCCACGTTAAGGTGTTCGAGGCGGTCCCTCGGTTGGGAGTCTCGCAGTCCCGAGGCACGTTATGCCAAGTGTGATTCAGTGCACGAGTTGCTAAGTATAGTTCCGGTCGTACCAACAAGTAGGCCATGCATTTACGTAAGTCTAGATGTCTCGTAGGTGCGTGGTCATTGGATACCTTGTCGACAAGGATTTCTGTCTAGACTGGTTATACACCGAGGCACCGGGCCCAGTCGTCCTAGGGGATAGACGTTATAGCAGCGCATGCTTTTATTGCGTGGATAGTCGGGGGCTTTCAACGGGGCTCGCTACCTGCGCTGAAGGACCCGCCGCCTACCCGAGCTATGTCCATGATGGCTTGTCATGCCAGTGGCCTTTCATATAGATATTTGGCGTGCTAAGCGGCGAATCCGCATGCACGGTGTCGGTCGTAACAAAGGGAGTGTAAGCACGGTATACGTTGAATAGTGAAATGTGTGCTCGGTTGCACCCAAAGTGTTATAAAGCCTACGATTCGGCTATACGTAAAGACACATGCTTCGACACGAGATATGGCGTCGTACTTGAGTTCTCAACACCGGTTCCACAAGTTGGTTAGTCGTTGCGCGTTAAGTCGAGAAGGGCCGTAAGGCGAGTTTGGATAAGTCAGGTTACGCTACGAGGCACGGCCTCGATGTTTGAGGCACGGGCAAGTATTTGACACGTTAACAATGCAAGCAAGAGAAAGGTCTAGAGGCAAAGTATGAGTACGTTATCAGTACAAGGCACGGAGACGGTCTAGAGACATAAAATAGACCAAGACGTCGGTCCTAAAATCGATCCTAAGACAAGAATAGAAAGACAATCGTAAAGGGGCTTGTATTGCACAAAGTAAATAAAACGTGTTGGTTTTGTATGGGTGGGCGAGAAGCTCACTCCACCAGTACAGTTTAGTACTGACACCCACACAGTGTTTATGTGCAGGCACAGGTAGAAGCTCGTGGTGCGGGGCTCGCTTGGATGCGTCGAGGCACGGAGTTCCTTGGCGATTCGAAGCGTGCGGCCGCGTGAAGACCAGACTTATACGGAACATAATGTATGGACATCGCCTTTCGAAGCTTCCGCTGGATTCAAGCATTGTATCGAGAGATGAGAGAGAGCAGAGTGACTTGTAAAGTGAGAAGAGTGAGCTTGAGTGATTGTAATCTTGGCCTTGTGCCCCCAATGTAACCGTTGTTTCGATATCAATAAAGAGCTTCTTTGAATAATTTGTGTTTTGTTCTAAATTTCCGCTGCGTGTTCAATGTCTCTGCTTGGGACTTCTGGGCGACGACCCCGTCGCCGCCGCTGTAATCGGCCGTTATGGAACCCGCCTTGCACGAGCGCAATCTAGAAGCGTGCGGCATCACGCCTTAGCGAGGACGATCGCTCCTACGGGAGCGGGGCGTGACAAATTTTCATCTGGGAGGCACAACATTTACTATTAAAATAATAGTAAATTATAATAACATATTTATAATTCTAAAAATTATATATTAATATTAAATATTATAAACTAATATTAATATATCATAAACTATTATAATCATTAAATAACTTTTTTTGACAACAAAATTTTTCGAGACTCCATATTCTGAAAATATTGAATGCTATTTTCGTCGTGCCTACTTGATGTTATTATTTTATATAATCCACTTGTCTTGTGGTTAAGATCTAAAATATTTCCATATACGAAATCCATATTGACTATGTTAGGTAGCCTATAACCGGTATAAAACTTTGGCTTAATTGCAACTTGATACCCTCAATTATTCTATTTTTTAACTTGATACCTTAAACTTTGATATGCATCAAGTTGATACCCTAAAACAAATTTAGACCAAATTGTCCCTGACATCCCTTCTCCCTCCTCCCTCAGTTGTCCCACCCGCCGGCTGCACCCAACACCCACCCCCTCCACTCTGGGTATCAAATGGAAAATATTAAATAGTTGTTGGCATCAAATAGTTGAGTAAAAAAGTTTAGGATATGAAGTTAAAAAACTGTAATAGTTGAGGATATCAAGTTACAAATCTTAGAATTAAGTCTAGAACTTTGTTTTTTTTTTTTGGGGCATCAGTCTAATTTACTCAATTAGGTAACATAGTAACTTCACAGTTCACATCATGAATGCTTTTAACAATAGGAATGCTAGGTGTGCCTTTTTTCTTCTTCATGTTAGATGTGAACATGTAGGGCCTTGGCTCTCCATTTCGTTCTTTATTTGATACGCTGAATTCATGTTTGCAGCTAGCTTGCCTTTTGCCTTTTGTCTATGTTAAGCCACAAATTCAGAAGATGCAACCGGATGCTGTTGGCAAATATCCTTGTACTAGTTCACTATATTAAGAAAAAAATGGTACAAAATAGACCAAATGAGCATCATAATCTTGTTCTTACAACAAAAACAAAAATAAAGAAGGAATGTTTAGTATTATGGTCTCACATATTAATGGATATTAGGGTTTGAGTTTCAAAATTGTCCAACGTTAGGATTTTAGTCTCGAAATTATTGTTCACGTAGGCTAATGAACAATAATTTTGAGACCCAAACCTCCCTAATGTCGGACAATTTTGAGACCTAAATTCTAATATCCACTATTATGTGAGATTCTAATACTAAATATCCCAAAAAAGAACGAAGATCAAAACCTTCTTCCAAGGTTTCACTCTTACCAATAAGAAGCTAAAGATATCAAATCTTTGTGACTAAACTAAGAACAAAGTGCGAGCTCGCGGCCACGCCGCTGCCGAGGACGGCGGTGACGGGAGCTTCTGCTGTTTCTCTACTGTTTTGTCTACTCCTATCCTACTGCTGGATGCTAGAAAGAGGAGAAGGAAATGTTTCCTCTTTTAAAGGGAGTAACTGAATGAGAGAGCGAGATAGTGGCATGAACCAAATGAAGAAAGAATGAAAAGCACATTACCAACGGTATAGGGGATGGTTGCCAATGGTATTACCATGGTAGCTGTGGATTAATTCCATACATGGCTAAAGTTCATAAGAAAAAGAAAAAAAAATAATATTTATACATAATCTTAAATAGATTATCATAAATTTTATATTTTGAATAAAATTGTGAACATTTACAATACAAATTTATATTTAAAACTGATAGAGGAAGTAGATCTAGAAAACCAATGTTTTTATCAATCTATAAACATGTAAACAAATATGTATATGAATTTACTAAAATATGTATCTAAGTAGACAAGATTAAACGTACCTCTTCAATACCTTTCTTCTCTTAAGAGAACATTTTTCTATTTTCTAGCAACTCGTGCTGACGTGTTGTAAAACAGAAGAAAGAAAAAAAATTGTTTCTTTTATTCATAAAATTAACTATCATAATGATAAACCAATTATGATGATTACATAATATCAATAATAATGATAATACCAATTATTGTAATACCATAATATTTATACTTATGATAATTTTATAATACCAATAAACATGAGATTATTAGCAATATTGATAACAAAATCACCGGGGGGAATGTAGTGCCCCGCTCCTAGCGGTTCACTATGTAAGGCTTGTGGCTTGGCTAACTCGGTCGGAACCGAGTATTGGGGAAACTTACCGTCGGCATCGAATCGATCACGGACAAGTGCATAAGAACATTTCCAACTAATGGATTGGTTTCTCTTGAAATGCGTCCAAGAGTTTTCTCTGGATGTTTTGCTGCTGGTTTTGTTGCTTGATTTTGATGGATGCTTTTCTGAATGATTTTCGATGATTTGATTCTTGCCCGTTTTCATCGATTTGCATAGCATTCATTCTTGAGAATTCTGAGAGAAGAGAACACAACGAGACGGATTATTAACCAAACTTTTGGTGCCAATGCAGACTGACGCATGACGGAAGGCTAAGCATGCAAGTGTTCCTCTCTCTTTCGACGATTCTCTAATTTGGTGAGTGTGGATCTCTGTGGTGGTATTGTCCCTCTCGCTATTCCTTCATGCCAACTAAATAATTATCTTGCAACATCCGTTAATCGATATCAAGATGCTAATGCCACAAGTCAATACCACTAAGATGCTAGAGATCGAACATTGAAATGAATTGATGCCTAGAATGATGGTTATGAAATGCTAAGAATGATCATATTGCCTATTACTTCAAATATTATATGCACACTGTGTATATCGAGTCGGACACACATTCGCCTGACCATGGACAACTTGTATACAAGGATTGAGCAATAATTTCCTCGAACGGTACAGGGACACCGGTACCGATTCGGCCTAGGAGGAAATAATGAAGTACTTTGGGGAACATGAGTAACGCGAGGCATCATAGAGGCTAGCTCCCTACTGTGCTGTCATCTCATTATCTTGAAGTCCCAAATGCAAATGAATGAATGAAAAGAGTCCATATGGTTTAACAATACCAGTGGTCACATCGTGGGAATGTATGCTAATCAATGTCTTATGCAAGGGCGGTAAGTATATTATTATTATCCTGTATCATATGCAGGAAAACTGGATTCGGCCAATGGTAAAGTAAACATTGTTTTATGAACTACCATGTCATTTGAATTGTGATTTACTCTAAATGTTGCCTGTCCCTAATGAGTTCATATCTTTAAAATGCTTGTCATTAATAAAATGTTGGTTTAGCTGAGTGGGCCAACGGGGCTCACCAGCGCATTGTTATAATGTGCTGACCCCTCCTCCACAGGTACTGGAGAAGGCTCGGACGCACATCGCAATTAAAGCTTTCTGAACTTCTGTTTCCTTTCAAGTTATTTTTTCCTAAAGACGCACAAAGTATTACGGAGATTTCAAAGATAGCTGCTTATATTTCAAAGTACTAAAGGGGCATGATGTATGGAACGGGAAATTATTTCATGGCAGCCTATCAGTTGTACTTCTTTTCATTATTCAATGTAGCCGAAAAGGCATTTCAAATATTATCGAGAAAAGTTGTATTCTGACTACAATCATCAATAAAATGAATATTTTTTTCCTATTCCGCTTACTCAATGTTTTCGCAACTGTGGCTTATTTTTCAAATGTGATGAAATGATATAAATGTGCATGTTCTAGCCTTGTACAAGTGCAACTCCAGACTTGTACGGCATCATGCCTTAGCGAGGACGATCGATTCGGCGTGAATCGAAGCAAAGCGAGCGATTCCCCGAATCGGGGCGTGACAAGTTGGTATCAGAGCCAGGTTTCACTTCCTCGGATTTCAAAAATAAATGTTTCAAAAAGGAAGTCTTGAAGCAAATTTTCTCGATTGATGGTGTCGATAGCGCTGGCATGAAATAATGTTCCATACAATAAGCCCATAAATATTTTATGAGTACTAATGGAATTATTTCTTTATTGTAGAATGACCAAGGGTGATAGCGCAAAGACGAATTCATCGTCTGACCCAATTGAGAAACTGATTAAACAAATGGAGGTTCAGAGGAAGCAGAGCGAAGCTCAACATCGCGTGCTTCAAGAGCAACTGCAGTATCAGTTTCAGGAGCAGCTAGATGCTCAACAAAAGCAAATGGATAGTCTAACTCAGATTGTCACCAAGTTGTCGGCCGATTCCAATATTTCTGCAAAGGCCGCAGCAACCGAGACCGTAGAAGTGCCGGCAAAGAAACCTGAAACGCCGACACGAAAGAGGACGAGCTTCAAGTTCTCTGAATTTAAGAGCTGCGACCCACCCGAGTTTAACGGGAGAGAGAAGCCAGATGAGGTGATGGGCTTCTTGAACACACTGGAGGGCTATTTCCGAATGTTGGATATATAGGGCAGTAAGAGAGTGGAGTGTACCGCTGTACTACTTCGTCTCAAGTCCCAGGAATGGTGGATTTCTCAGAGACAGGCACTTTGCAGAAATAGTCAGGACATGAAGATGTCTTGGGAGGCCTTCAAGCAGGCTTTCATTACCCAATTCATTCCACCTGCTGTCCGTCAACAAAAAGAGAATGAGTTTATTGCACTTCGATAGGACAGTATGTCCGTGGAGGACGACGAGACAGAGTTTTTGAAGAGAGTCGCATTCGCTGGGTACATGGTACCGAATGACGACGCCAAGTGAGGAAGATTTGTGCAAGGCTTGAATGAGGGTCTAGAACGAGATGTGCTAAGTCGAAAATGTACGTCTTACTGGGAGGCGTACGAGACAGCTCTCGAGATGGAGAGATTTCATAAGCCGGCTAGTCGTGAGACAATGAAGAGCAACCAAGGACTCAATAATCAGAAACGACCTTGGTCTGCTAGCTGGAATGATGCACCTAAGCGTCACAATACTGGAGATAATAGGGGGTCTCAACATACAGAACGTTGTAAATCATGCAACCGTTGGGGACATCGATCTGAAGATTGTCGGGTTAAGTGTTTCAAATGTGGCAAACAGGGCCATAAGGAAGCTGACTGCAGAAATAGAGGAGGGAATCAGTATCCTCCTCGTGGAGATAACAACAATCACAACCTGGGCCAATATAACAACCAGCATCGTGGCGAAGCGCCACCAGCCTTACCGGCTCCAGCTGGGAATGCACCGAATCAACAAGGTGGGCAAGCAAGGGTTTATGCCTTGACTCAGGCAGAGGCCCAGACTGCAGAGAATGTTATAACAGGTATGTTGCTATACAAAGGCATACCTGCAAGAGTACTTTTTGATTCTGGCGCTACTCATTGCTTTATCTCTTCTGATTTTGCAACGGAAAATAAATTTTGTATGACTCAACTAAAGACAGCTTTGTGTGTTAGCACTCCTTCGGGAGTAGATATGCCTGCAACTTTGATTTGCAGGGACGACTATATTAAAATTGGAGGCAAGACTTTATCTCTGGATGCAATTGTACTCGACATCAAAGAGTACGATATCATCTTGGGAATGGACTGGCTCAGCGTCTGTCATGCAACAATTGACTGTGCGGATAAGAGAGTTGTGTTTTGCCTACCTGGAGAAACAGAGTTCTCTTACTCGTACGGTTCGGCGTTCCAAGGATCTATGGTAATATCGACAGTTACAACAAGGCACATGCTGTACTCGGGATGTGAAGGCTTTCTCGCTTCTGTCCAAGACACTCGAATGAAGAGTGTAGGCTCGAATCAGACCGAAATTGTGGCAGAGTTTCTCGATGTGTTTTCGGGCGAGATACCTGGAATGCCGTCGGATAGAGAAATTGAATTCACAATTGATACATTTTCGGATACTCGTCCGATATCAAAAGCGCCGTACAGGATGGCTCCAGCAGAATTGAAGGAACTAAAGGTGCAGCTACAAGAATTACTAGACCGGAGATACATTCGCCCAAGTGTATCTCCATGGGGAGCTCCAGTGCTGTTTGTAAAAAAGAAGGATGGGACGATGCGGCTGTGCATCGATTACAGAGAACTAAACAAAGCAACCATCCGTAACAAGTATCCCTTGCCAAGAATAGATGATCTGTTCGATCAGCTATAAGGGGCGACCGTGTTTTAAAAAATCGATCTTCGTTCAGGATACCATCAGTTGAAGATCAGATCCGAAGATGTTCCTAAGTTAGCATTCCGTATGAGATACGGACACTATGAGTTTTTGGTCATGCCATTCGGCTTGACTAATGCTCCAGCAGCCTTTATGGATTTAATGAATAGAGTGTTTCGACCGTTCTTAGACAAGTTTGTTGTTGTGCTCATCGATGACATCTTGATCTACTCAAGGGACAAGGAGACTCATGTCGAGCACTTGAGAGAAGTACTTCAGACGCTGCGGGACAACCAGCTCTATGCAAAGCTAAGCAAGTACGAGTTTTGGATGAACAGCGTATCGTTCCTAGGACATGTTATTTCGGCAGAAGGTGTTGCCGTTAACCCAAAGAATATTGAGGCAGTTGTGGACTGGAAGCAGCCTACATCAGCTAGTGAGATACGGAGTTTTCTTGGTTTAGCCGGGTACTACCGTAGATTTGTGAAAGACTTCTCGAGAATCGCATCGCCTTTGACTCGCCTAACCCAGAAGGGAGTCGTATTTAAGTGGACCGACGACTGTGAGAGTAGTTTCCAAGAACTCAAGCAGCGGCTCGTCACGGCTCCAATTTTAGCACTTCCAGAGGGCTCTGAGGGATTTCAGATCTACAGTGACGCGTCGGGACTTGGTTTGGGATGTGTTCTTATGTAACATGGGTAGACAATATCTTATGCGTCGAGACAACTCAAACAGCATGAGAAGAATTACCCAACACATGATTTGGAACTGGCGGCGATTATGTTCGCGTTGTAATTGTGGCGACACTATCTCTATGGTGTGTCCTGCGAGATCTTCACGGATCATAAAAGCCTAAAGTACATATTCACGCAGAAGGAATTGAATTTGAGGCAGCGGCGTTGGTTAGAATTGATCAAAGATTATGATTTGACAATCTCTTATACGCCGGGTAAAGGAAACGTGGTAGCTAATGCATTGAGTCAAAAATTTGTTGGATCACTAGCAATAGCAAAAGAGGTACTACGGGATCTTGAAGAGATGGGCATCGAATTCAGGATCTGTCCGCAGAATGTACAGTTGGCTCAATTGCAGCTTGAGCCGAGTCTCCAGGGAAGGATTAAGATTGCTCAGAAGGATGACCCGTTTATGCAGAAGATACGCGAGTTGATTCTAGCAGGAAAGGCGTCGGACTTTATCGTTGAAGATGACACTATTCGTGTCAAGGAAAGATTGTGCGTCCCTAAGGATGAGAATATCAGGAAGGAAATACTGACCGAGGCTCATTTTGCGAAGTATTCCTTGCATCCGGGAAGCACGAAGATGTATAAGGATCTGCGAACAACATTTTGGTGGCATGGTATGAAAAAGGATGTGGCTCTATTCGTGTCACAATGCATGGCTTGTCAGCGTGTGAAGGCCAAACACCAACGGCCAGGCAGAGAACTACAAAATTTGGCTATTCTACTGTGGAAGTGGGATAATATCTGTATGGATTTTATAGTCGGTTTGCCAAGAACTCAGAAGGAGAATGATACGATTTGGGTTATCGTGGATAGATTAACCAAGTCGGCACATTTTATTCCAATAAAAGTTACGTAGGGCGTAGAACGGTTGGCTCAGATCTATATAGATGAAATTGTCCGATTGTATGGGGTGCCAGCTTCGATAGTGTCGGATAGAGGCGGAAGATTTTGTCGCGATTTTGGATAAGTCTGCACTCAATAATGGGCACAAAGTTGAACTTCGGTACGGCATACCATCCGCAGACTGATGGTCAGACAGAGAGAGTAAACCAGATTCTTGAAGATATGTTGAGATTGTGCGTGCTCGATTCGAAGACAAATTGGGACACACATCTCGCATTAGCAGAATTTGCCTATAACAACAGTTATCAGGCTAGTATCCAAATGGCCCCGTACGAAGCCTTGTATGGACGAAAATGTCGATCACCGATATGCTTGGATGAAGTCGGTGAACGGCAAGTGCTCGGACCAGAACTTGTGGAACAGGCCGTTGAGAAAGTTCGCTTAATTCGAGAAAGACTTAGAGTTGCTCAAAGTCGACAGAAGAGTTATACGGATGTACATTAACTGTCACGTCCCGCTTCCGTAGGAGCGATCATCCTTGCTAAGGCGTGATACCGCACGAGCCTAGATTTCGCTCGTGCAAGGCGGGTTCCATAACGACCGATTTCAGCGGCTGTGACGAGGTCGTCGCACAGAAGTCCCATGCAGAGACATTGAATAATAACAACAGAATTTGAAGCAAAACACAAGTCATTGCAAAACACTCTTTTATTGATATTAAAACAAAGGTTACAATGGGGCGCAAGGTCGATATTACAATCACTCAAGCTCACTCATCTCACATTACAAGTTCACTCTGCTCTCTCTCATCTCTCAATACAAGTCTCTGAACAAGCGGAAGCTTCGGAAGGCGACGTCCATACATTATGTTCTGTATAAGTCTTTACTCCATGCGGCCGCGCGCTTCGAATCGCCAAGGAACTCCGTGCCTCGACACATCCAAGCGAGCTCCGCGCCACGAGCTTCTATCTGTGCCTGCACATGTAAACTATGTGGGTGTCAGTACTCAACTGTACTGGTGGAATTAGCTCCTCGCCCACCCATACAAAACCAACATGTTTACTTTACTTTGTGCAACATAGGCCCCTTTTTGTATTGTCTTTCTACTCTTGCCTTAGGATCAGTTTTAGGACCGACGCCTTGGCCTATGCTGTGTCTCTAGACCATCTCGTACTTGCAACAACAATGTCGACTCAAATAATGTTAACCTATCAAGTCGTGCTTGCCATTCGGCCAAAATCAGAGACGCAACTACGTGATGAGGCTTCATTCCCGTGTGACCGTGCTACAAATCTTTTGTGCCGTGCCTCGCCACTACGTGCGACTCAACCATATCGCCGTCTCGCGGCCCTTTGCTACTAAATCATCAACCGACCCAATCAAGACTTGTGGGGTAAGTGTCACTCGACCAACTTTGCCTTGCGGCCTTTCCTGACTTAGACTCAGGACAACTCACATCCAAACTATACAACTTATAAGCTGACATTAGACTCGACGCCACATCTCGTGCCGAAGCACGTCGCCTATGTTGATGCCATATCTTAGGACCAAACATTGTATTCCAACTGTACACACATTCGACAACTCAACTCAATCCAAAGGCACACACGCGGATTGCCGCCATACCGACTCATCTATATGATTTGGTCACTGACTCCCAGAGCCATCCTGGACTCCTTTAGCTTGTTAGGCGGCCGCCCTTTCCAGGTGGGTAGCTAGCCCCACTGCTAAGCCTCTGCGCTAACTTGTGCGGTCATCCAGCACGTGCTAATGCTGCTTCTCAAGAATCGGTCCCCTTCCGTCGGGCTACCGTTCGAGGAAACTCTACCTTGTCGACAAGTTGTCCATGACCATGCAAGACTCGACTCAACTGACGTCTCACACAGTCATTCCACCTCTAGTGTTATCATCTCTTTCAGGGCCAAGTTCAATACGTCTCACCTCTGAGATCTTGCCTCGACGACCCGTAGTCGCGAGCATTCTTCTTTCTTGTCCTATCATTTTACTCAACTCAAGAACAACTTTTCGCAACACTTTCCAAACTCAATGAATCAACCGTGGCCCGTGCCTGAAAATACTAAATCTGTGACATCGTGCCTTAAACCAACTTGAACTCTATGCGACGCTTCTGCCCAAGTCGACGGGCCTTGAGATCGTGGGACTACTTAACTTGACAACCGCAGAATGAGCGGGACAGCACTTGGAATGACTTAGGTCGACCGGCATAACTTTGCCTAACTTACTCAAGCCTACAACTTAACCCGAGGGACGAGCAAAGGCTATGCCAAGCCTTGCGCAGTGGAAGCATGCATGCTTTATCAAGCACTTATGCGGGTAGCTTTTGCACCGAAGATCAACTTTCCTTCTCCCAAGCCATGGGACGAAGGACCGAGTGTCATTTTCAAAGCACACCGTGCACCAACTCTAAGCCGACCGTTGGACCTTTTTCCATGTTCTAACTCATTTTGACCCGTCGAAATTATTCCCTTAGCTATGTGGATTCGTCTCTTTTATTATCAAGCCTATTGTGCAAGTTGAAAACACACGATTTATTATGTGAAGGCTAAGATGAGGCAAGTTCACCAAAACTACTCCACCTGAGCGAGCGGTCGCCTCGACCGAGCGATGTCTCCGAGTAGCCATTGCAAGGATAAGTCCGAATGTCGTCGGCATTTCGATTCCTCCGATTGACCGAGCGGGATGGGGCATTACATTATACACCACTCAGAAAAAGTTTCGTCCTCGAAACTAACTGAGTACTTACTTATTGACTTATCATTTTACTCAACATTCAAGAACTTTCGCACACACTACGCCTATGCGTTTCTCAAATCCGAGCCACGCTCGTGCTACCCTCAATCCTTTCTTCAAAACTTACGATCTCAAAATCCTCGACACTTTTCTGTTTCTCAAGTCTTACTTGATTCAACGTATCACTTAGTATGGATCGTACACATATTCCAGGCGTCCCCAAAATACATGCATTTCAACCAAGCCTCGTGAAAGCGAATCCCGCTATCACCACTCGAGTCGGATCGTGCACATATTCAAGCGTCCTTGATATACATGCATTTCAACCGATACTTGCGAGTGGTGCCTCCACAAATCCTACCACTTCGCACTCGAACGTCTGCCTAACTACTAGACTATGTCTTTCCGTCAGTATTGGAATCATAGTTCCCGAACAACAATATCAACACTGATCCCATCCTAAGGTCAAACCAAATTGATAGTACGGGGTCTTTCTACCCAAGCTCACATCACTCCGATTTCTAAACATCGAGCATCGATTTCCTGCGCACATCCCAACATTCGTCGCACGGGGTCCGAGTCGTTCAGCAAGGCATCCTACGATAACTAACGTTTCAACCAATCCCACGTCATATCCATATCATTCGTTCATCAAGCCGTTTCGCATAGTCTATCTCTTCGAATACGTTCGACATAATCCACCTATCAATCTCTAAGTCAAGCACGCTATAACACAATTCATCGCTAAACCAAACTTTCACATTCCATACTTCCGAAGTCATTCATCCCAATTCACGTAATCGATCACAAGGTCGTCCGACCTAACAATATGTTGCGCCCCGATCTCACGCGAGTCAGATTATCCACGGTAGGCACGAATCACCATGCACACTCCCGCGAGATAATCATTCTCATCAGGACGTAACTCTTGTTTTGTGTCTAGACTAATTCATTTTCGATGCACGGATTGGACCTACTCAATCCTCAAGTTTCATTCATTCATCAATCGCAAGTCCTACAAATCCTCGAGTTTACCTTTGCATCAAGCCAACAAGTCGAGACAATCAAAGTTACCGCGTCCTGATTTTTCGAGTCCGATCATTCCCGCGACATGAATCACCATGTCAGCGCTCACGCGGAACGATTGCCCCAAATCCGACACAACGCATGTGCGAGGCTAGAGTTGCGCTTGCACAAGACAAGATCGTCGACGTTATGGCTATCAACGTAAACATCAAGACACGATCATTTTCATCCAACATTCCCTTAAATCAAAATCCTAAGTACAATATCCAACCAAACAAAAACACTTGCACGATCGTCGTTCGTCGAGTCAGAATACCTCCAAGTTATCGTATATCGATCTTTGATACGCCTCAATACCATCGACGATATGCGTAACCTGATGATCTTCCTTTGCAACAAGTTCTGAGTCGTGCGAATGATGCTATCGTCCGACTGGATAATCTCCTCGACATTCAAATTCAAGTTCGATCATTATCCCTCGAATCATTCACAACATCGATTTTCTTCAAACCAAATTCACGTATCGTTCATTCGTTTATCTTAAGTCATCGACTAATGTATTTTCTCAATTCGCATCATTCCTTTATCAATCGATCGACATCCCTGAGGCTATCGCATACACCACTCAGGGATGAAGTCATTCAACAAATCCTCAACTTATCATTCGAATCAAAATCGACTTCCTCAAATTTTTCGTTTGAACCATTCCTCAAATTTTAAGCACGCTCATCTATATCGTATTGACGTTATCGTCGCTCGATAGCACCCTTATCGATAGTCGACTCACTTTACTCAATTGAGTTCAACTCATTCTTGCTCGATACTATTCAATTCCCACACTCGACTTTTCTAAGGTCAACACAACTTTGGTGTATATGCCCAGCCCAACTTAGCCAACCGTTGTAACACCCAGTTTTCCAGATGAGGGTAAATTTGAAATTTTGTAATTATAATTATTAATTATTGATATTTGATTCACATTATGATTTTTAGTGATTTTTAATAATTTTTAAACTATTTGAAAACTGGTTTAAGTCATGACTTGTGATTTTGATGTGCTGCTAGTGAAACCTGAGAGACTGCATGACCTAGAGCCTAACCATGTCATTATGATAACTTAATTATCATTTTTAGCCTAGGGGTAATTTGGTCATTTTGACTTATTTGAATTATTTGGTGATTTGTTGAATTGGTGAATTATAGTTTGACTTTGACTTATTGAGACCTAGTGGACTAGCCTAGAACCTAACCCTAGCCATGGTGACCCTAGTCTAACTTGAGTTAACCTATTTTAGTCATTAGAGAATAGTTTTAGAATGAGAGGATTTGGTTTAGTGAATTTAAGTCATGGCTTATGGTTTCATGAAATGACTTATGGCTTAATTATTTAATTGGTCATGACTTAAGCCCATGGGCCATTTAGTGAACCCTAACCCTAATTATTGAACCCATGAATAGCCACATAGGGATCTTCACCCTATTTAAACACTTATTCATTAGGGCTTGCCTCTTTTTATCATTCCAACACTTGGAGAAAAGAGAGGTATTCTTCCCCCTTCAAAAAATTCCCATTTATTCATTTGATCTCCTTTTTCATCCTAGTCTTTTGCATTAGGTTCTAATTTTTGTATATTTAATATTTCTGGAGGTTAATCTCAGTTTTGGGCTCAATTGGAGCATTTGGCCATCAAGAGGAACACCCCCCATTTGGAGCTTTTCTTGCAATTTACACCTATAGGTAAAACTCCTCAAATTGATATTAAATTTTTGTTTTCTTTGCATATAGAGCTAGATCTAGGAGTCCCCTAGCTGTCTCTAGAATTTGGGCACAATTCGTATCCATTACGTGTCCGTATCGGACACGTATCAACCCATAGGCTAGGTGTTCGACGAAATGCCCGAACCGATTCGATTTGCAAATTTTGCAAATCTATTTGAATAAAATCCTAGATCTATGGGTTGCTTATTGATTTTTGTGTTTTTTTTCCTGATTTTTGAGTCGTGTCGTGTCCACACGAGGACACGAACACGCTGTCTGTGCACTGTGCACTGTGTCCTGCATCACGGGGTCTATTTCTCCCGATACAGGACACATGGACACCCCAAATTTTGCGTGAGTGTTGGGGCTGTGACTGCCACCATGCTCCCAAAATTTGGGAGCATCTCGTTTTGTGTGCGAGGAGAAATCCTCCCCGCACTGGTCGTATGGGACACGCGCGAGCTGTCGATTACGCGTGCAAACGCGCGCTGATACGCGGTTCGACACAACACCACGAGTTTCATGGACACGGCGCAGGCAGTGGGACACGTTCCCCTATCCCTGGATAGTATCTGGACACAAGCACGACGTGTCACGTGTCGTGTGTCATGCACACGACTCTGTGACACGCCTGTACGACACTGTGTGTGCGCGTGTGTGTCTGTGTGTGCTCGAGGTGTCTGGACACTTCGTGTCTGATTGTTTGGACACGAAACCACATGTTACAACACGTATGGATGTGTTAGATTAGTTACCAACCTATAATTGGTATATTAACACGATTTTGAGTTCGAATTTTATATTTTCCAATATCACTGATACCATGTATATGTTTCAAAAATCCTGAATTTGATTTCCTTTTTAGCTGATTAAAATGTTGTTTTAAATCACTTAATTGATTCCTACATGTGTAATGGATACTGCTAGTTGGGTATTTCATGTTAGATTTGGGTATTGCACTTAGAAATAGAATTTGAACTTTGGAATGGGTTTCGATATTGAAAGAGGTTGGAAACTGCTAGTTCTCTACTGTTTGAAAACCTGATTTAAACCTGTCTTTTTTTTTACTGATTTGATAGTTATTTGACACATTTAGTTGATTAATAAATTGATGATATGAATACATGTATGTACACATTTGGTTGGTTCATGGGGATTGAGCTAATTCCTTGCTTTCCTGAGTTTTACTGCACTGGACTCTTCACAACTGTGAACTATTTTCCTAAGAACAGTTCATTAAGTTCTGATTTTTCCAATGGTTTAACTTCCATTTTCAGTTTGAATAGTTATAGATATCCTTATATATGTCTGTATGTATTATATATATGTATGTCTATGTGTGGGTACGTATGGATATGTATGTGAGGGCACTAAGAATAGGGGAAAACTGAGATTTTCCACATACCACAAATTCTGAACCATGTTGACCCATGTTACACTAACCATTGCACATCCAATCTGAGATTATCAAATTTTGAGATTAATACCATATTTTTCTGAAATTGTACACTGTGTCCACTGTTTTGTTGTTCACTGTCAATGCAAAACCTGGGATTAGTTCCCTGTTACACACAGTTTTCTATCACTAAACTGTCATGACACTAAGTACCACACACACTTTGTCACACTCATGTCTTGACACTAACACATTTTCCTATTTTAATTCCTGTTAACACCCTTGTAACACACACACACACACATCCCTCTCTAACACACTCATCTGTCACAGACACCACTACACACACACAGATTTTCCTACACCATTGACACACACACATATGTAATAAAACTGAGACACCACTATACACACACACACATTGATATATACACCTAGCCTACACACATTGCACTGTGTCATGCTCATACACACACACACATCCCTCTCTAACACATTCAACTTTGCCATGACACATGCCATTACCTCTCTCTCTATTCACTCTATGTATGTATATATATCTATATACTTGATAATAATATGGTGAATGTGTGTGATATTATATTAATGTAATGTATATACAATCTGTGTGATATAGCCTATATGGCCTATAGCCTATATGCATGGCACATTGCACTTGGGTGTATCCCTATATAATTAGCCTAGGCATATAGCCTATGGCTCATAAACCTGTGTTTATGGCTTGAATGCCAGTGTAGGAGTGTGGTTGGCTTGTATAGCCTAGAAATTGGGTGTGCTTGCTAGAATAGACTGGTTAGGCCTAGTGGGACTTGGTTGGCTTAGGCTTGACCTAGTTGACTTAGTTTGACTAATCTAGGTAGTCTGGAGTTAACCAAAAGTTAACATTATTCTGGATGTGACCAATTGACCTAGTTTGAATAGAGTATTGACTTGGGTTGACCCAGAGTTGACCAAGTTTGACTTGGACCTACTTTGACCTAGACAGTTGACCATGTTTGATTTAGAGTTGACTTTGACTTAGAATGACCTAGAAATCATGTAGATGCATCATAAACTTCATCTGTCTTATTTTAAACACATTATAACCTGTACTATTCTATTTAGGATATTGTGACTCCGGTGCAGATATCTGACATTATACTACTCTTTTTAGAGTATCAGGCAAGTACATTCTCTGATAGTTCTCTCATTTATTTGCCAGTTACTGTATTTCAGTTCTATTTAGTTTTATGTGATTCTCTGATACCACACGTATGGATATTTCTGGATTCATGTATGCGACACACTCACCATATTATATGGCCTCTATTATTGGAATCACTGGAATCATTCTGGAATCTATTTCTGGAATCATTATATTTTGGCTGGACTCATCTCGATTCTCGTGTCGAATTCTTGATTCATTTGTATTACGGGGCGGGAAAATATTGAGTAAGACATGTAGACATACCCCAAATCTGGAATCTCCAACTGGAATCTACTGGAAGTATAGCCATCTCTCGCCCGATCAGTGAGAGATGTGCCTGATTACCCACAGCCGTTTACATGTCGATCTCGATATTTTAAAACATACTATTAGATTAGCTGGACTCACCTGGATTCTTGATCACTACCTAGAATCATCTGGTACTGGATTCATCTTGTATTAGATTCATCCTGTACTGGATTTATAGTAGTTTACACTTGTTTTACATTTACGGCCTGGACTCATTATGTTACTTTAGTTCAGCTAGATTTATTTTACAGTCTTCATTGCCATCATTCTTCTCTTATTTTAGTTACTTACTTTTCCTGTATCTTACTGTTTCTCCATACCATCACCTGTATATAAACTGCCATATTCATCAATAAAACTGTCTATAACTGCTTTATAGTTCCCTGTCATTTACTTGGGTTTTCTTGATGAGTTGTACTCGTTCCTGTCATGACTGGACCTGTTGTAAATTTTATAGATGACTGCCCTGAGGACACATGCCCTACATATTACTGAGGAGATGGTTTAGCTACCTTTGGCCCCGACACTCAGGGGTGATTGGGAGATTAGCTAGTTGTTGTTTAGCTTTCATGTTTAGAACTTGAGTTGTATATAGTTGAGATTGTAGTTGAGTTTTTCTGAGATTATATTCTTAGTTGTTGGATTTTATTCTGTTATTTAGTCTAGTTATAACTTCTGTGATATCTTATCGTTCTTAGACTGTGATTGAGATTCATTATATCTATACTTGTCCTCCGTATAGAGTTGAGATTTGACAAGTACATTATATAATTGCGTGAGTTATTGATTAGATAGTAACCTAGGGCCGACACTGCGGCGTAGGCTGGGCGTTGTTACGCGCTCGTACCCTCACAGTGGGTGCGGGTCGTGACACATTTTTAGTGGTGGTCCATGCAGGTCGAGAGTCACATTAGTGCGATATCGTGGTAGTACGACGACTTAGTTGTACTGCCGCGAGCCTACGATATGATTGAGAGATATGCTTTAACGGAGAGGTACTCAATCACAGTTAGGAAAAATTCTGCTTCAATTCATGCCATCTACATATCTTACTGATTGTCTTCTTTGAAATAAACTGTCCTCCTTTGATTTTATCGATTCCTGCTCAGTATTGACTTCCTTTTCGATCTGTCTTCAGGATGGTGGAGACACGATCACATCGCTCTGGTACAGTAGCCGCTGCAGAGGGGTCTGCCACCTCTCATCTTCAGCAGCTAGCCCCTGGTACCGCAGCCCCAGTCATGCCAGCTGGGATGGGTGTTTCAGCAGCTTTCGGAGATCCATCAGCTGGGATGGGTGTTCCATCAGCTGGGAGGCAGAGTCCGGTGCTTCCCGAGATCCTTCCACCGCAGCAGCCTCCACCTGCGGGGATGGTAGATGCTGCTCATCTATTTTCTTTCGTGGAGAGGATTCTGGCGTCTTACCAGCAGCAGCAGCAGCGGCAGACTGCCGATTATCGTCAGGGGATTGACGAGGCCCACCAGCTGGTTCGTGCTACAGTAGAGATGGTGACTGCTCAGGGGGAGCAGCAGCAGCCTCGTCGGAAGGAGAAGGATATATAGGACTTCCAGAAGATGCACCCCAGAGAGTTCCTGGGCACTGAGGGCATTCATTATGCAGACGACTGGATAGAGCATATCGAGGAGATATTCAGTCTGGCAGAGATACCAGGTCGACTCTATATCGAGGCAGCGGGCAGTCAGATGCAGGACTTAGCCCGTACATGGTACCAGACAGATCCAGGATGGGAGTTGAGGGCCAGACTTGGGCCCAGTTCAAGGAACTGTTCAAGGAGCAGTTCTTTCCTGATGTGGCCTTGGGAGGCATAGAGGCACAGTTTGAGGGTCTGGTTCAGGGAACCCAGACGGTAGCTGAGTACGCCGGAGAGTTTTGTCGAATGGCCCGGTTCATAGATGACTTGACTGAGAAGACGAAGGCGAGGAAGTTCCGCCGAGGCTTGATTAGGGAGGTTCGGTCGCTGACTAAGAGCGACCGGAACGCTACCTTTGCGGAGATATTTTCTGGGGCTATGGCAGCGGAGGACGACCTAGGGCTGAAGTTGAAGAAGGGTCGTGACTTCCAGAGTGGTAGCGGCAGCGGAGGCCAGGCCAAGAGGCCTCACGTTCAGATTCAACAGACCCGGGCACCAGTGATGGTTCAGCAGGTACAGCATCAGTATCGGGGTCAGGACCCGACGACGATCAATTGTTCCTACTGCAGGAAGTTGGGACACACCAGGGAGCAGTGTAGGAAGAGGAAAGGATTGCTATTCCTGTGGGTCTGAAGCCCACCAGAAGATAGACTGTCCGTTTGCACCTCCTTTTGAGGGAGCTAGGCCACCTGTAGCTCAGCACCAGAGGGGTGGAGCTTTTGCGATGACGGTCGAGGAGACCGACGCTGTAGGTGATGGGTTAGCAGGTTCGTCATTCTCATTCTTCTTCTCCACTTTCCTGTGTGATTCCATTAGTACCTGCCAGGATATTGTTTTGATTGCTAGATAGTGTAGCCACCCCATTCGAGACTGTGAAATCGCGACCAGTAGGATTGTGTTGCTTCGACCTTGATTTACTGGGGGTTTGACCTAGTGGGGATACGATCATTTTAATTTCGAGGACAAAGTTTTTCTAAGGCGGGTAGGATTGTAACACCCAGTTTTCCAGATGAGGGTAAATTTGAAATTTGTAATTATAATTATTAATTATTGATATTTGATTCATATTATGATTTTTAGTGATTTTTAATATTTTTAAACTATTTGAAAACTGGTTTAAGTCATGACTAGTGATTTTGATGTGCTGCTAGTGAAACCTGAGAGACTGCATGACCTAGAGCCTAACCATGTCATTATGATGACTTAATTATCATTTTTAGCCTAGAGGTAATTTGGTTATTTTGACTTATTTGAATTATTTGGTGATTTGTTGAATTGGTGAATTCTAGTTTGACTTTGACTTGTTGAGACCTAGTGGACTAGCCTAGAACCTAACCCTAGCCATGGTGACCCTAGTCTAACTTGAGTTAACCTATTTTAGTCATTAGAGAATAGTTTTAGAATGAGGGGATTTGGTTTAGTGAATTTAAGTCATGGCTTATGGTTTCATGAAATGACTTATGGCTTAATTATTTAATTGGTCATACTTAACCCATGGGCCATTTAGTGAACCCTAACCCTAATTATTGAACCCATGAATAGCCACATAGGGATCCCCACCCTATTTAAACACTTATTCATTAGGGCTTGCCTCTTTTTATCATTCTAACACTTGGAGAAAAGAGAGGTATTCTTTCCCCTTCCAAAAATTCCATTTATTCATTTGATCTCCTTTTTTATCCTAGTCTTTTGCATTAGGTTCTAATTTTTGTATATTTAATATTTCTGCAGGTTAATCTCAGTTTTGGGCTCAATTGGAGCATTTGGCCATCAAGAAGAACACCCCCCATTTGGAGCTTTTCTTACAATTTGCACCTATAGGTAAAACTCCTCAAATTGATTTAAATTTCTGTTTTCTTTGCATATAGGACTAGATCTAGGAGTCCCCTAGCTGTCCCTGGAATTTGGGCACAATTCGTGTCCATTACGTGTCCGTATCGGACACGTATCAACCCATAGGCTAGGTGTTCAACGAAATACCCGAACCGATTTGATTTGCAAATTTTGCAAATCTATTTGAATAGAATACTAGATCTATGGGTTGCTTATTGATTTTTGTGTTTTTTCCTGATTTTTGAGTCGTGTTGTGTCCACACGAGGACACGAACACGCTGTCTGTGAACTGTGCACTGTGTCCTGCATCACGGGGTCTATTTCTCTCGACACAGGACACGTGGACACCCCAAATTTTGCGTGAGTGTTGGGGCTGTGACTGCCACCATGCTTCCAAAATTTGGGAGCATCTGTTTTGTGTGCGAGGAGAATCCTCCCCGCACTGGTCGTACGGGACACACGCGAGCTGCGATTACGCGTGCAAATGCGCGCTGATACACGGTTCGACATGACACCACGAGTTTCGTAGACACGACACAGGCAGTGGGACACGTTCCCCTATCCCTGGCTAGTATCTGGACACAAGCACGACGTGTCACGTGTCGTGTGTCATGCACACGACTCTGTGACATGCCTGCACGACACTGTGTGCTCGTGTGTCTGTGTGTCTCGAGGTGTCTGGACACTTCGTGTCTGATTGTTTGGACACGAAACCACATGTTACAACACGTATGGATGTGTTAGATTAGTTACCAACCAATAATTGGTATATTAACACGATTTTGAGTTCGAATTTTACATTTCCCAATATCACTGATACCATGTATATGTTTCGAAAATCCTGAATTTGATTTCCTTTTTAGCTGATTAAAATGTTATTTTAAATCACTTAATTGATTCCTACATGTGTAATGGATACTGCTAGTTGGGTATTTCATGTTAGATTTGGGTATTGCACTTAGAAATAGAATTTGAACTTTGGAATGGGTTTCGATATTGAAAGAGGTTGGAAACTGCTAGTTCTCTACTGTTTGAAAACCAGATTTAAACCTGTCTTTTTTTACTGATTTGATAGTTATTTGACACATTTAGTTGATTAATAAATTGATGATATGAATACATGTATGTACACATTTGGTTGGTTCATGGGGATTGAGCTAATTCCTTGCTTTCCTGAGTTTTACTGCCCTGGACTCTTCACAACTGTGAACTATTTTCCTAAGAACAGTTCTTTAAGTTCTGATTTTTCCAATGGTTTAACTTCCATTTTCAGTTTAAATAGTTATAGATATTCTTATATATATGTCTGTATGTATTATATATGTATGTCTATGTGTGGGGTATGGATATGTATGTGAGGGCACTAAGAATAGGGGAAAACTGAGATTTTCCACATACCACAAATTCTGAACCATGTTGACCCATGTTACACTAACCATTGCACATCCAATCTGAGATTATCAAATTTTGAGATTAATACCATGTTTTCCTGAAATTGTACACTGTGTCCACTGTTTTGTTGTTCACTGTCAATGCAAAACCTGGGATTAGTTCCCTGTTACACACAGTTTCCTATCACTAAACTTTCATGACACTAAGTACCACATACACTTTGTCACACTCATGCCTTGACACTAACACATTTTCTATTTTAATTCCTGTTAACACCCTTGTAACACACACACATCCCTCTCTAACACACTCATCTGTCACAGACACCACTACACACACACAGATTTTTCCTACACCATTGACACACACATATGTAATGAAACTGAGACACCACTATACACACACACACATTGATATATACACCTAGCCTACACACATTGCACTGTATCATGCTCATACACACACACATCCCTCTCAACACATTCAACTTTGCCATGACACATGCCATTACCTCTCTCTCTATTCACTCTATGTATGTATATATATCTATATACTTGATAATAATGTGGTGAATGTGTGTGATATTATTAATGTAATGTATATACAATCTGTGTGATATAGCCTATATGGCCTATAGCCTATATGCATGGCACATTGCACTTGGGTGTATCCCTATGTGATTAGCCTAGGCATATAGCCTATGGCTCATAAACCTGTGTTTATGGGTTGAATGCCAGTGTAGGAGTGTGGTTGGCTTGTATAGCCTAGAAATTGGGTGTGCTTGCTAGAATAGACTGGTTAGGCCTAGTGGGACTTGGTTGGCTTAGGCTTGACCTAGTTGACTTAGTTTGACTAATCTAGGTAGTCTGGAGTTAACCAAAAGTCAACATTATTTTGGATGTGACCAATTGACCTAGTTTGACTAGAGTATTGACTTGGGTTGACCCAGAGTTGACCAAGTTTGACTTGGACCTATTTTGACCTAGACAGTTGACCATGTTTGACTTAGAGTTGACTTTGACCTAGAATGACCTAGAAATTATGTAGATGCATCATAAACTTCATCTGTCTATTTTAAACACATTATAACCTGTACTGTTCTATTTAGGACATTGTGACTCCGGTGCAGACATCTGACATTACACTACTCTTTTCAGAGTATCAGGCCAGTACATTCTCTGATAGTTCTCTCATTTATTTGCCAGTTACTGTATTTCAGTTCTATTTAGTTTTATGTGATTCTCTGATACCACACGTATGGATATTTCTGGATTCATGTATGCGACACACTCACCATATTATCTGGCCTCTATTACTGGAATCACTGGAATCATTCTGGAATCTATTTCTGGAATCATCATATTTGGCTGGACTCATCTCGATTCTCGTATCGAATTCTGGATTCATTTGTATTACGCGACGGGGAATATTGAGTAAGACATGTAGACATACCCCAAATCTGGAATCTTCAACTGGAATCTACTGGAAGCATAGCCATCTCTCGTCCGATCAGTGAGAGAAGTGCCTGATTACCCACAACCGTTTACATGTCGATCTCGGTATTTTAAAACACACTATTAGATTAGCTGGACTCACTTGGATTCTTGATCACTACCTAGAATCATCTGGTACTGGATTCATCTTGTATTAGATTCATCCCGTACTGGATTTATAGTAGCTTACACTTGTTTTATATTTACTGCCTGGACTCATTATGTTACTTTAGTTCAGCTAGATTTATTTTACAGTCTTCATTGCCATCATTCTTCTCTTATTTTAGTTACTTACTTTCCCTGTATCTTACTGTTTCTCCATACCATCACCTGTATATAAACTGCCATATTCATCAATAAAACTGTCTATAACTGCTTTATAGTTTCCTGTCATTTACTTGGGTTTTCTTGATGAGTTGTACTCGTTCCTGTCCTGACTGGACCTGTTATAAATTTTACAGATGACTGCCCTGAGGACATATGCCCTACATATTACTGAGGCGATGGTTTAGCTACCTTTGGCCCCGACACTCAGGAGTGATTGGGAGATTAGCTAGTTGTTTTTAGCTTTCATGTGTAGAACTTGAGTTGTATATAGTTGAGATTGTAGTTGAGTTTTTACTGAGATTATATTCTTAGTTGTTGGATTTCATTATGTTATTTAGTCTTTAGTTATAACTTCTGTGATATCTTATTCTTAGACTGTGATTGAGATTCATTATATCTATACTTGTCCTCCGTTCGGAGTTGAGATTTGACAAGTACATTATATAATTACGTGAGTTATTGATTAGATAGTAACCAAGACATCGTTCTACCGCCGACACTGCGACGTAGGGTGGGCGTTGTTATGCGCTCGTACCCTCACAGTGGGTGCGGGTCGTGACAACCGTGCTTACGCGAATCATTTTATTTCTTGTCAAAAACTGTTCTCCTACGTTTTGCAAAATAGTTAGACTTATTGTATGGACATTCCGTGGGACAATTGAGAGAGAGCGCACCAACGACATCAACATGCGGAAGCAACAGAGTTTACGGAAACAACGAGTTAAAGAATTCAATCGATAGTCCAAGGACGTAAAACCGTGCTCTGATACCATTATGTCATGCCCCGCTCCCGTAGGAGCGATCGTCCTCGCTAAGACGTGATGCTGCATGAGCCTAGATTTCACTCGTGCAAGACGGGTTCCATAACGGCCGATTTTAGCGGCTGCGACGAGGTCGTCGCACAGAAGTCCCATGCAGAGACATTGAATAATAACAACAAAATTTGAAACAAAACACAAGTCATTGCAAAACACTCTTTTATTGATAGTGAAACAAAGGTTACAATGGAGCGCAAGGCGATATTACAATTACTCAAGCTCACTCATCTCACATTACAAGTTCACTCTGCTCTCTCTCATCTCTCAATACAAGTCTCTGAACCAACGGAAGCTTCGGAAGGCGACGTCCATACATTATGTCCTGTATAAGTCTTTACTCCATGCGGCCGCGCACTTCAAATCGTCAAGGAACTCCGTACTTTGACGCATCCAAGCGAGCTCTGCGCCACGAGCTTCTACCTGTGCCTGCACATGTAGACTATGTGGGTGTCAGTACTCAACTGTACTGGTGGAATGAGCTCCTCGCCCACCCATACAAAACCAACACGTTTACTTTACTTTGTGCAACATAGGCCCCTTCTTGTATTGTCTTTCTACCCTTGCCTTAGGATCAGTTTTAGGACCGACGCCTTGGACTATTCTGTGTCTCTAGACCATCTCGTGCTTGCAACAACAATGTCGACTCAAACAACGTTAACCTATCAAGTTGTGCTTGCCATTCGGCCAAAATCAGAGACGCAACTACGCGATGAGGCTCCATTCCCGTGTGACCGTGCTACAAATCCTTTGTGCCGTGCCTCGCCACTACGTGCGACTCAACCATATCGCCACCTCGCAGCCCTTTGCTACTAAATCATCAACCGACCAATCAAGACTTGTGGGGTAAGTACCACTCGACCAACTTTGCCTTACGCCTTTCCTGACTTAGACTCAGGACAACTCACATCCAAACTATGCAACTTATATGCTGACATTAGACTCGACGCCACATCTCGTGCCGAAGCACATCGCCTATGTTGATGCCACATCTTAGGACCAAATATTGTATTCCAACTGTACACACATTCGACAACTCAACTCAATCCAAAGGCACACATGCGGATTGCCGCCATGCCGACTCATCTATATGATTTGGTCACTGACTCCCAGAGCCATCCTGGACTCCTTTAGCTTGTTAGACGGCCGCCCTTGCCAGGTAGGTAGCTAGCCCCGCTGGCAAGACTCTGCGCTAACTTGTGCGGTCATCCAGCACGTGCTAATGCTGCTTCTCAAGAACCGGTCCCCTTCCGTCGGGCTACCGTTCGAGGAAACTCTACCTTGTCGATAAGTTGTCCATGACCATGCAAGACTCGACTCAACTGACGTCTCACACAGTCATTCCACCTCTAGTGTTATCATCTCTTTCAGGGCCAAGTTCAATACGTCTACCTCTGAGATCTTGCCTCGACGACCCGTAGTCGCGAGCATTCTTCATTCTTGTCCTATCATTTTACTCAACTCAAGAACAACTTTTCGCAACACTTTCCAAACTCAATGAATCAACCGTGGCCCGTGCCTGAAAATACTAAATACGTGACATCGTGCCTTAAACCAACTTGAACTCTACGCGACGCTCCTGCCCAAGTCGATGGACCTTGAGATCGTGGGACTACTTAACTTGACAACCGCAGAATAAACGGGACAGCACTTGGAATGACTTAGGTCGACCGGCATAACTTTGCCTAACTTACTCAACTACATTACAACTTAACCCGAGGGACGAGCAAAGTCTATGCCAAGCCTTGCACAGTGGAAGCATGTATGCTTTATCAAGCACTTACGCGGACGACGCCTATGACTTAGGCTAACTCTTAGCTTTTGCACCGATGACCAACTTTCCTTCTCCCAAGCCACGGGACGAAGGACCGAGTGTCATTTTCAAAGCACGCCGTGCACCAACTCTAAGCCGACCGTTGGACCTTTTTTCATGTTCTAACTCATTTCGACCCGTCGGGATTATTCCCTTAGCTATGTGGATTTGTCTCTTTTATTATCAAGCCTATTGTGCAAGTTAAAAACACACGATTTATTATGTAAAGGCTAAGATGAGGCAAGTTCACCGAAACTATCCCACCTGAGCGAGCGATCGCCTCGACCGAGCGATGTCTCCGAGTAGCCGTTGCAAGGCTAAGTCGAACGCCGTCGGCGTTTCGATTCCTCCGATTGACCGAGCGGGACGGGGCACTACATTGACGACCTTTGGAATTCACAGCAGGAGATCATGTTTTCTTGAAGGTCACACCCATGCAAGGTGTGATGCGATTTGGGATAAAGTAAAGCTGCGCCCGAGATTCGTCGGACTATTCGAGATTTTGGAGAAGGTAGCCTCAGTGGCTTATCGACTTGCACTACCTCCAGCCTTGGCTGATGTGCACGATATCTTCCTTGTATCCAAACTGCGAAAGTACGTACACGATCCAAGCCATGTAGTGAACTTCGATCAGCTACAGCTGAGTGCTGACCTATCCTACACTGAAGAGCCTGTCCAGATTTTGGACAGGAAAGAGAAAGTTTTGCAGAATCGGACAGTGTCTTTAGTCAACGTGGTGAGGCGAACCATGCTGTCGAGGAGTCGACGTGGGAGTTAGAAGAGGAGATACGGGTGAAGTACCCCTCGCTGTTTGATAATTTTGAGGTAGGACCTTTGCTTTAAGTTTCGATGACGAAACTTTTTCTTAGTGGTATATTATGTAGTGTCCCGCTCCTAGCAGTTCACTATGTAAGGCTTGTGGCTTGGCTAACTCGGTCGGAACCGAGTATTGGGGAAACTTACCGTCGGTATCGAATCGATCACGGAAAAGTGCATAGAAACCTTTCCAACTAATGGATTGGTTTCTCTTGAAATGCGTCCAAGAGTTTTCTCTGGATGTTTTGTTGCTTGGTTTTGATGGATGCTTTTCTGAATGATTTTCGATGATTTGATTCTTGCCCGTTTTTATCGATTTGTATAGCATTCATTCTTGAGAATTCTGAGAGAAAAGAACACAATATGCGGACCTACTGCGACATGCGGCTCATGCGGTCCTACTGCGACACCATATGCGGCTCAACTGCGACATACGGCCTATGCGGCCCAACCGCGACACCATATGCGGCTCAACTGCGACATGTGCCCCATGCGGCTCATTCGCGGCACCATATGCGGCTCAACTGCGGCATGCGGCCTATGCGGTCCAACCGCGACATCTATGCGGCTCTACTGCGACATGCGGCCTCATGCGGCCCAACCGCGACATCTATGCGGCTCTACTGCGACATGTGCCTCATGCGGCCCAACCGCGACACTGCGGCTATACGCGACATGCGGCTCATGCGGCCCAACCGCGACATCTATGCGGCTCTACTGCGACATATGCCTCATGCGGCCCAACCGCGACATCTATGCGGCTCTTACTGCGACATGTGCCTCATGCTGCAGATGAACATAGAAGTTTGACCAAAATTGTTTTGGCCATAACTTCCTCAAAAAAAATCGAATCTAACTTTTCAAAAGCCAAACTTTGGTAGAATTAAATTCTCTACACAACATGGAACCACTTATTTTCGAAAACAACAAAGTTTGATAGATCAAAACCATAAAATCTATGAAAACCAAAACTTAAAACTTAGATCTACACCCAACCATCCATGAAAATCAAGAACTTCAAGACCTAAACTTGTAGAGGAAGAGAAGATGAACAACATAGACTAAAAATAAATGGGGATACATGAAATCCCTCATGGTGTGCAAGATGTACTTGCCTCTCACAAGTGGGTTAGGGTTGGTGTGGAAGTAAATGTGAATGAATGAAGAGAGAGAATGAAAGAAGAACTTTTATATCAAAGTCAAGTGGATCTCCACCATTCATTCTCTCCACCAAATCCAAGCCATCCATTCCTTTCCATGTTGAACCAAACCACACCAAGTTGGTTTACCATGAACCGAAATGAACCAAGAGCCAAGAAAAAGCAGAAAATAAAATACAGGAAAATTAATAAGCGCAAATTGAAGAATTTAAATACAGAACAAATGCATGATAAATATTAAATAAATACGTATTCTGGGAACGGGAAGTGACAGCCACTAGTCAATACCACTAAGATGCTAGAGATCGAACATTGAAATGAATTGATGCCTAGAATGATGGTTATGAAATGCTAAGAATGATCATATTGCCTATTACTTCAAATATTATATGCAAACTGTGTATATCGAGTCGGACACACATTCGCCTGACCATGGACAACTTGTATACAAGGATTGAGCAATAATTTTCTCGAACGGTACAGGGGCACCGGTACCGATTCGCCTAGGAGGAAATAATGAAGTGCTTTGGGGAACATGAGTAATGCGAGGCATCATAGAGGCTAGCTCCCTACTGTGCTGTCATCTCATTATCTTGAAGTCCCAAATGCAAATGAATGAATGAAAAGAGTCCATATGGTTTAACAACACCAGTGGTCACATCGTGGGAATGTATGCTAATCAATATCTTATGCAAGGGCGGTAAGTATATTATTATTATCCTGTATCTTATGCAGGAAAGCTGGATTCGGCCAATGGTAAAGTAAACATGGTTTTATGAACTACCATGTCATTTGAATTGTGATTTACTCTAAATGTTGCCTGTCCCTAATGAGTTCATATCTTTAAAATGTTTGTCATTAATAAAATATTGGTTTAGCTGAGTGGGCCAACGGGGCTCACCAGCGCATTGTTATAATGTGCTGACCCCTCCTCCACATGTACTGGAGAAGGCTCGGGCGCACATCGTAATTAAAGCTTTCTGAACTGCTGTTTCCTTTCAAGTTATTTTTTTCCTAAAGACGCACAAAGTATTGCGGAGATTTCAAAGATAGCTGCTTATATTTAAAAGTACTAAAGGGGCATGATGTATGGAACGGGAAATTATTTCATGGCAGCCTATCAGTTGTACTTCTTTTCATGATTCAATGTAGCCAAAAAGGCATTTCAAATATTATCGAGAAAAGTTGTATTCTGACTACAATCATCAATAAAATGAATATTTTTCTTCCTATTCCGCTTACTCAATGTTTTCGCAACTGTGGCTTATTTTTTAAATGTGATGAAATGATATAAATGTGCATGTTCTAGCCTTGTACAAGTGCAACTCCAGACTTGTACGGCATCACGCCTTAGCGAGGACGATCGATTCGGCGTGAATCAAAGCAAAGCGAGCGATTCCTCGAATCGGGTGACAGGGAATGTGGCCATTAAGCTAGATATGTCTAAAGCTTATGATCGGGTGCACTGGAGCTTCTTATTAAAGGTCCTGCGAAAACTGGGGTTTAACGAGAAGTGGATTACTACATCTTCCGGTTGATATCCAACTGTTGGTATTCGATTTCCATTAATCGGAATACAGGCAGCTTCTTCCGATCTTCTAGGGGTTTGCGGTAAGGGGACCCGTTGTCACCGGCTTTATTCATCATTGCTCATGATTCATTGAGTAGACGGATATCCAGTTTGTGTCTACAGGCTCGTATCAAACATTTTACGGGACGGAGGAATGGCATGGATATTTCACACCTCTTTTGCGGATGACAGTATTCTTTTTCTTATGGAGGCATGGATAGTATTAATTGCCTCGTGTCTACGCTTGGGGAGTACTCGGCGGTTTCGGGTCAGGTGATAAATTTTGCTAAGTCTTCTCTTATAGTATCAAAGAAACCCCATATGCTTATACAGGCTGAAGACATAGCTACGGTTACGGGATTGACTATTACTTATCTTCCCATTAATTACTTGGGGACCCCCTTATTTAAAGGAGCAGCAAAGCCAGTATACTTCTTGGAGTTAGCGGACAAGCTCAATAAGAAGCTGTCGGGTTGGAAGGGACACCTACTTTCATTTGGCGAAAAAATAACACTTATCAGGAGTGTGCTCACAGCTTTGCCTATTCATGCTTTATCGGTCGTAAAAGTTCCTAACAAGTTCCTTCATGACTTGGAAAAGACTATGGCGGGTTTCCTCTGGAATTCCAATGAGCGACATCGGAAAAGATGGATCGCTTGGGAGCATATTTGTAGACCCATGGAGGAAGGCGGTCTAGGTATTAGATCTCTTCCCCAAGTTATGCAAGCTCTTCATGCCAAACGATGTTGGTCCCTAATCAAAGGTGAATCGGTTTGGGCTCAATACATGAGCCGGAAATATGGAGACCCAACGTCACAGGAGTACACGCCGCCGCACAACCCATCTCCGTTATGGCGCTTAATGATGCAAATATTTGACAAAGTATACTGTCATTGCAAGTGGATCATTGGGAGAGGGGATATTCCGATTTGGGGAACAACCTGGAGTGGCAGCATCCTTCCAAAACCGCGCAACATCAGGTACAACCCTAACATTAGACAGATTTACTCGTCTACTTATGTTCGATTCAGATCTGGAAACTCGGCCAATGTGCGCAACCGACTTCCTGGTGTTGCCAATGCCATCTTGGACGAGCTGGAGCTGACTGAAGAACCAGATCGTATGGTGTGGTCCCTATCACTCTCGGAGAATTTTCTACCAAGACGTTCTGGGAATACTACAGGTGGAGGTTCCCTGTTTTGGAATGGACGGGGATGTTCTGGAACAAGTTTGTTCAGCCGCGGATTGGCGCATTTTATGGAGACTCTCTCATAATGCCATACCGGTGGACGCCCACCTACGCTCGATGGAATTCTCCCTAGCTTCCAGATGCGTCTGCTGTACGCGCCCTGACGAGGAGACAGTTGACCATTTATTTGTGTGTAGCGACACGGCTGTGGCGGTATGGAATCATTTTGCGGGTCTGTGCGGTATACAATCGGTGCATACTGATCTGGAAAATTTGGCAAAGGTTTGGCTCCATGAAACTTCTCTTCATAATTCTAAAGATGTCACCATGGTTATTGTATTCACTTCTTGTTTGTGGGAAATATGGAAGCAACGTAACAGTATTCTTTTTGACAACGAAAAAGCTAATCCTAGGGATGTCATCAGCCGGGTCTCATTTATTTTACAACAGTCAATCATAGTGCACAAACTGGACTAGAAGGAGGAAGCGGTGCCCCATGGCAGCAGTTGTACACGCATGGGCTGGAGCCCTCCATTCACGGGTCTGAAGCTCAATATTTTGGGCTGTTCGGGGGAGGATCTGTGTGCGGCAGGAGGAGGAATTATTAGAGACAGTGGGGGACGATTGGTGGCAGGCTTCTACAAATTCTTTGAGCATGATGCGTCTGCCTGGCCGGATATTGATGCCCTGGTTTGCGTGCTCCAATTGTGCAAAGAAAAAAAATTGGGAGTTGGCTATAATAGAAACATCATCTCATACCCTATTCAATGTGCTGAATGGTAGAAGCTTATTCCCTTGGTCGGCTACTTACAGATTTAGGAGTATGAAGTCTCTCTTGTCTCCCACTTCGGGATTTTCCTTCTGTGAGGTAGAGGATAACGGCGTGGCAAAAGCTCTTGCCACTTTGGCGCTTGCTAACAAAGCGGATAAGAACTTCTCCCGCACAGGTGATCTCCCAGATGTGATTTGTCGGGCTTTGTCCAGAGACCGGAGCACCCCCTAATCTCCGACCTGGTGTATTTTTTTTTTTACTTTTGGGGTTTTGTTTAGGCCTTTTGGTTTACTTTTGTAGACGCTTTGGGCTATCTCCCGGCGCCATTTCGATTTCCTTTTTTCATATATGGCTACTGTGGTAGCGTTTTGATTAAAAAAATATATATTGTAAATCTATCCATATTTACAACATAATCTTTATTTTAAGTAACCACTAAGAGAGGTTCAGCCAGCTAGTCTGATGAGTTCACAATGTGTGGGGTCCACTTTGGGTAGGAAGGAGAGGACTGAAGTGTGCGGATTCGACTCTAGAGTCCAACAACTCAATAATGGGGGTGGAGCGAACACACCTAGGGACCTTGTACTGGCTGATGGAAGCCCCTCTTGAAATGGCATAGTTCATGAGCTCCTCAAATGTCCCACTCTTCACCACTCTGATCTCCAGTGGCCCAATTATACCACCAGCCACCCTTAACTGCCTGTACACTGAATTCATTGCCTCCTCCATTTCCAAACAACACTATTCCAGGACACGGTCACTTGGCCCAACATTGTTCAAAGTCGGGTCCGTGACCAGTAGCAGCTCCCAGTAGATGACATAGTTTCCAGGGATCACACTTGTATCAGTCTTGCTAGTGTAGTCCACCACAATCGCACCGCAGGGCTTGATCAGCTCCGCCGCGCGCTCGACCGCCCTCTGCAGCTCGGTCTCGTCGGTCTTGTCCGCATCGATGCTCAGCACCACATTCTTCCTCCGGACGAATTGAACTCGGGTGACGAATTATGGAACCCCGTGACGTGAAGTATGTCGCCGACTCGGTATCGGTATAGCCCCGAGTAGGTCGTCACCACGAGCTCGTATTCCTTACCGACCTCGACGTCTGCAAGGTCGACTAGTTTCGGTGGCGGCGCCGAGCTAATTTCGTTGTCTACCGGTAGGAACTCGAAGTATGCCATGTTGGGCATGATGGTGTAGGAGACTTCCGATGGCTTGCACATCGGACGGAGATTTAAGCCGAAGCAGCACTCGGAGCTAGTGTAGAAGATGTTCGAAATTATTCCAAAAAATCTGCAAACAAAATAAAATAAAGTAAATGTTACCGGCCTCCGGAAAAGTTGCGCACGAAGCACTGCCCTAAGAGTTGATTCGGGTCTATGTTCAGACTTGTTCCGAATGCTCCTAGTGGTAAAACTTCCGTTCTACCGGTATCTGCTCGTCGCACACAACTCAGAAAGAGTGACCTTAAACTTACCTTTGTTCAGAACGAAAAAATTGGAAGAACAGAATTTGAAATTGGAGGTGACGAGTGAAAAGAAAGAGAGAGACTTTGTAGGAAAAACACTAAAAGCCAAGAGTGTATTTTTCAAGAGGAATGGAGTGGTATATATATACTGATTAAGTAACCCAAAAATAGCATGTTCATCCAACATAAGGGGATCTAAGAATTTCTCCAACGTGTATGCATAGGAATAGGAGTGAGACTTGGTTTTTTGGTACCAAGTCCAACAATCACCCCTCCCAAAAACCAAGTTCCGAAAAATGAAAGAGAAGAATATGAGAGACAGTATCTGGACAAATATATACTATGCATAGATGAGATGGACTACAGCCTTGAATCTCACTTAGTGACTATTGTCTTTATCTGAAGAAGTGCTTGATGGACTACGCCTTGAATCAGACTTCTTGAACCAGATTCAGAAAATAGCACACATAGTACGCTAGAGGTTCTTGGGTTTATCGGATGGCGCTTTTGATCGGCCATGCGCACTTATTCCATATTCATGAGAGTTGTCTAGGATAGCCCTGTCCTATAGTCGCGGCCTTCACGACCTCTCATATAGGTAAGTCCTCAAGGGTTGGTGATAGGTATCAACCCTGTATTTCATGCTTGGACTTATTAAGAGTTTAAACTCACCATAACCATATCACACCGGAACACTGTCACCATAGGGATGGGGTATCATTGTACACATGTACTGCCTCTTGGGCTATTATTTCAAGGTCAGTGTTCCATAATAGTCACCTAGTCCAGCTTGTTTCTACCCATTGAACCGGCTTCTTGGGATCTCCAATCAGACTCGGTTGGGTTGCCACTGCTAGTGACTAATTTATGGGCTTAATCCCTTCCCCCTCGATGATTCTAGGATCAATGTCCTAGACAGATCATTCGTCAAGTGGTCTGCAAGGTTCTTTTTTGACTTTATATAGTCAAGAACCACATATTTGCCCAATAGGCTCTTTATAGACTTGAAGTGCAGCTGCAGGTGCCTGTTCATCTTAGCATTTACAGAATCATGCTTTAGTAGTTCAATAACAGATTTATTATCACAATTGATAGAAAATGCAGGAACAGGAATATGATAAACAAGTATATGCATAATTAGATTTCTAAGCCATTCAGCTTCTGTACAAGTAGTGTCAAGAGCTATCATTTCAGAGTCCATTGTACTCCTAGCTATGATAGTTTGTTTACATGAACTCCAGGAGATTGCAGCTCCTCCTAGAGTAAAATATCAAGTAGTGGATTTCACATCATGTGAATCAGTTACCCAGTTTGCATCTGAATAACCTTCTATAACATCGGGGTGTCTAGTGTAATGAAGTTTATAATCTAGAGTACCTCTAAGATATCTAAATACTCTATCCAAAGCAGTCCAATGTGACTGATTTGGGTTACTGGTATATCTACTAAGTCTCCCAATAGCAAATACAATATCGGGTCTGGTTCTATTTGATATGTACATAAGGGACCCTATCATCTGTGA